>JAQFVV010012396.1:11491295-11736469 GCA_028023455.1 Epiperipatus broadwayi
TCTTATTTTAGAATTTGCTTCTATTACATACAAAACAGCTTTTATAAATACTTACAGAATGCTTGGAGATTTATGGTTATGTAAAGTTGATTTAAATATAAAAAGATCCCTAAAAGGTATTATAAGAAATTGCTACCCAGGATTTGATTCACATGATCTTCAAAAAATACTAAACATTTATGGCATAACTTCAGAGGTTTTTTTTTTAAAATGAGAAGGGAGCTCCTTCCCATGTGCTTTTGATCATAGCCTTGTTTAATTTAGCTCTTAAAGAAAATATCTCTGCTCTAGACATCCCATCATTTCATACGGTTGCAAAGACTAACTTAGTAATAAGTTTTCAAGGAGTTCCATCACAGTGCTATATATGCAAATTAAGAGACCATCTAATTAAAGACTGTCCGAAAAGTTTTTGCCAAAGATATATTAAATCATCTAAGTTTCACCATTGCCCACTTTTGGATTATTAAAACAAACAATGGGAAGATTCCTGTTTTGCATCAAACATTGATCATCAGAGAATTTTTTTTTCTCATAATTCTTCTTCAATTATTAATATTCAAAATAGGCAAAGTAGTCAATTAGAAAGAAATCAACAACTCAAATCACAAGAGATTACAGGGATTCTTCATGAAGAAATAGAAAAAAATAAAAAATAAATAGAAGATCAATGTTTTCTTAATACTTCTGAACAATTAATTAATTCTCATTTAAATAAGAGTTTACCAAGATTACATAAACAAAAAAAAGAAAGAAATTTAATTACAAATTTAGATAAAACTACTGAAATAATAACAAATGATTCTTCTAATAGTTCAAGCACACTTTGTGGCTCTGATAATGACTTAAATTCTATTACTAAACATCCTAACAAAAAGAAAAAGAAAATTTAAAAAAATCAAGAATATGAAAATGAATTAGATAATCTAATGCAAATAGAGAAGTCTAATACATCATTAAGTACAACAAATAATGTGATTGCTTATATCACTCCTACAAATTCAGGGTCACATCTTAATTTATTAACACCTGGAGTGGTAGAAGACAAAGAGAGTGATTTCCAATTCTCACCCTTAGTTGGATTTGATGTATTGGAATGATTCTTTCATTTTTTCCATTGATGCCTAATCAAATTTAATTTATATTTTAAAATTCTAGTTTTTATCAATACTCAATGAAAATTAAAATAATAGGTATAAATGTAAGAGGATTAAACTCTTTACAATGTGTCTATGCTATAAAAGATTTTTCTTAAAAAAAAAACACCAGATATTATTTTCTTTGCAGAAACTAAATTACATATAAACAGCAACTGCAAAATATCAGAAATTTTATCTTCACTAGGTCTATTTAAATTCTCCATAGCAAATTCTCCATCAGGAGGAGCGAGTTGCATTCATAGTAAATCGCATCTCTAAATTTACAACCTTTAATATTATCCATTTAGATTCAAATGTTATAATAGTTAATTTTGTATTTGGTCAGACAAATACGATTTATAAAGTAATAAATATAATTAACTTGGCTCTTTATCATAGTTCAGCATCAACTATTCTATTGGGCGATTTTAATCTTCCTTATCACACATTTGACAGAAAATATTTACATTTAATTAATTATGGTCTCATGTCAGCTCAAGGTTTCTTTAATAATAATGCTTATTCTTTCTACACAAAACAGTATTCTTCACTTATAGATTTGATTTATTACTCTCCTGACATACATTTCAAGATTGAAACATCTCTAAAACATGTTTTTTTCTCTCATCACCTAGCTTTAAAAATTTTGCTTTGCATAAATGGGCCAATTAATATTATTGATGGTCTTCCAAGAACATCAAGACTAATTAATAAATTTACAACTCCCGAGGCTGTCTTTTCTGAGGCCTACATTTATTTTCACAAGACAAATATCCTATCTCGGCCGCCGATTGATGCCTGGTTTACTTTTACTGAAATTCTAAGAGCCATAACCAATTATTTTTGTAGAAAACAAAATGGACCATGTAAAATGCTAAAAGAAATGGATTCTCTGTCTGCCATAATGAATTCAATACCCTCTACGACACTTAATATTAATAAAATACTTCAAATTAAAATTAAATATAAAGAATTACAAAGGGCCCTAGCTGAAAATATTTCTATTAAGAGATCTAAAGTTTTTCTAGCCAGTAGACATGCCTGGACTAAAAGTTATATTCGTTGGGCATTAGGATCAAAACCAAAACTTATTACACCTTTATCAATTTTAGACAATGGAGCCAACTATGCTGGTTCTTCAATGCTAATGATTATTAGAAATTTCTTTTTCAATAAACTTCGTACAACATCCGGCAAACAAATTAGAACCATATTCAACAATAGTCAAAAAAATGATCATGAAATAACTGAGCAATTAATTTTAAACAAATTAAATTCACTTCCTGAAAAAACACATCCTGGCTCTCATGGCCTCCCAAAATTTGTACTATCACATTTGGCTCACTTTACTGTTCCAATTATAAAAGGTGTCATTGACGTCATAGCCTCAAGTTGTCAAGACATACCTGGCCTCTACCCTATTTCATTGGTGCCTTTTTTAAAAAAGAAAGGTCTTCCCTCTATTACATCAAATATAAGACCTATCTCTATGACTCCTTATTAAGATCATAGAAGGGCTGATTAAAGACAAGATTCAACAAAAGATTTTAGATAATATTTCTTCTACTCAATATGCAAAACAAGGTTCATCCACAATGCATGCAATTTGCCTTTTCAAAATTTTAACAGAATACATTAGAATTAAGAGAAAATCAAAGCCAATAGCTGTACAACTAGATATTATAGCAGCATTTGATTCAGTAAGAATTGAAATATTAATGAAAACACTACAACAATATGGAGTTCCCTCCATCTATCTTACTATGATAGAGAATCTTCTATTTAATAAAGAAATTTTCATTACACTCAATGGTAGAATTGCACCTGGCTTTAAACCATCAATTTCTATTCCTCAGGGCTTACCCTTGAGAGCACTTTTATTCATTGCTTATATTAACCCCCTTCTCATAGAAATGGAAACAAAACTTCCTGGAGTGTTTGTTCCTTTTCTAAACAAAGAAATTAAACATCTTGCATATATGGATGATATTGTTGTAATGCTGCCATCAGCTAAACACCTACCAGAACTTGAAAAAAATCCTTAAAAAGTTTTCATTGGAATACAAATTAAATTTTAATCTAGAGAAATCTGCAGTTTGGAAACTTCATTCAGGAGAAAATGTCCCTGCATGTTTCTCATCAAAACTTCAACCTTTTTTAGGTATACCACTTTACCTTTCACCAAACAAAATGAGGAAAATGTTACAAGACAAACTGATTATATCAACAACAAAAATAATAGATTCTCTAAAAAGCATTTACTTATCTTTATATGATAAAGTTATCTTACTAAATTCTCTTGTTTTCAGCAGAATTAATTATTATTTACCGATTTTAAACCCTACTAAAAAATTTACTTCGCAAATTAACTCATTATGCTCTGGCCTCCTTTGGAAAAAAAAAAAAGTGGTCTGTATCAGTATACGTAAAATGCAAAATCCAAAAATACTTTTTGGCCTAGGTTTACATTCAATTAATACATTATTAATTAAAAATATAGTTAATTTATTCTACTACATCAAGATTGAATTTAATTACCAAAACATTATTGACACAATCATTCCCACAGATACGCCTCCCCCGAATATTAAAAAAAATTGGCTACAACTTCTCATCTCACTTATTGATAAACAAATGGATTTAAATGAAATTCTTTTTAATAATAAGCACACATATTGGGACACGTTTAAAATGATAAATCCTCAGCTGATATGCCCTCCTAGTTATCTTGAAGTGACTAATATCAATCTTTTTAATAAAATGAGAAAATGGTATTTAATGCCTAAATATATTGATTTTATCATTAAAATAAATCTATCTTCACTTCCTACCAAAGATTTCCTTGTTTCAAATAGAGGATTTGAAAGGATTGATTCCTAATGTATTTTGTGTAAAAAAGATAGTGAATCATTTGATCATATTCTTGTTTCTTGCTAGGGACTAAGAGAAGCAAAATATATAATTCAAAATTATTTCAATAATCACAATCCAGAACTCTTTGATATCATTCATAATATTAAAATGGGTAATTTCTGCAATATCATTAAGATGCATATTTATTAACCATGTAATATGGTTACTTAGATGCCATATAGTTATAACAAATTCTCCACTGGATTTACAACTATTTATTAAAAATACATTTAATTCTATTCGAAAAAAAGATAAGCTTCTTGCACCCAAAGAAATCTACCTATCCGCATGGACTGGTTCTTAGTACAAGAAATTCAGGAAGTTATTAGTAAAAATGTAAATTTATACTAGATTTTTTTTGTTGTCTAGAGAAATTCATTTGTAACACTTTATATAAAATAAAGTCTATATTCTTTAAAAAAAAAAAAATTGACAGTTTTTGTTTTAAATTTGCTTTTATTGATGATAATATAACAAAGTCAAAAAAATAGTGATGAGAATAATATATGTATAAATTGAATACTAATATTTATATATAGCCAATTATACCAACAGATTATCTGATTCTTAAGCTAAATTATATTACAATATAATTAATATTTTTTTTAATTCACATTTATATATTGTAAGTTTAAGTAATCAATGGTTACCAGATGGTAGGGCATTTCAATCTTTAGCACCAGACTAGTTTCTGGCTTATGTCTTTATCAATAAGAATTTAATCCATTTCTTGTATAGTTACTACATAAGTCTGATAGGTTAGTATCTACATATTTTAGAAAACTCAATTCTTTACAATTATAGATACCTTTTTCATCCTGTCCAGGTATGTTAATACAAGAAAAGGCACTAGATAATTTATATATGTATACAAATTTGTTATTTTATAAATAAAAACTATATATACTTAAGTTATGTGTTAGGTAAATTTGTAAGTATGCAGTTAATTGTGTGCTAATAAAGTATGTATGCAGTAGAGTTTTTCTGACGATGCAAAATAATATGGCAATTTTATAAGATGCTTTAAGAAAGTCAATTATAAGTATTAAGGAGAACACACAGAATACATTTGTGGCAGAATATTATTTGCCCATAACTGAATACAATCAATCAAGATCAAAATTTAGTTATCAAATATTTAAATTTAAAAAAGTAAAATGAAATATCAGAAATATGGGAAGAGAAAATTAAAGATCTATTATTAGAAAAGAAAAGAAAAATGTTAAGCATTGTGTAGGTCTCTGTACAGCAGATAAGTACAAAACAGATTGTTTAATAATGGGGGATAACATAAAACTCATTGTTGATAAAAGTCTATTAAAATACACGGAATTGATTAAATTTCAAGTGAATTATTGAAGGCTGGTAAGGGAATAGATTATGAGAATTAAGTGATGTTTGTAATTTAATTTATGATTTTGGAAATTGATCAATAGATTTTCATTCAATATTTATGATTCCTTTAGAAAAAAGACCTAAGGCAATAAAGTACGGACTTTAGAATAATAATTTAATTTCATATGCAGTTAAATATGGATGAAAATTATTCTACATGAATAAAGCATGATAAACAGAGCAACAAAAATGCAAAAAACATTAATTATAAACAATTTTCCAAGCGCTTTTGGTACTGTATACAAGAATCATGGTGTTGGAATTAAATAGTTAATATTCCAGTGCATGCTCAGTGGAACACTAGAGTTACACTGATTGATAATGTTTTTTTGTTTCATAATAAACCAAGCCTCTTTCAACTTCCTTTTCTGATCATTTGATTCATTACACACAGTAGTAATTTTTGAGGATAAAACTCATGACCAGAATATTACTACTGTGTGTAATGAGTCAAACGATTGGAAAAGGAAGTTGAAAGATGCTTGGTTTATTGCAAAGTCTAAAAATGTTATCAATCAACATAACACTAGTGTACCACTGAGCATGCACTGGAATATTAACCATTCAGTTCCAATATGTCACCATGATTCTGGTATACTGTACCAAAAGTGCTTGGAAAATTGTTGTTTATAATTAATGTTTTTTGCATTTTGGTTGCTGTTTATCATGCTTTATTCGTGTAGAATAATTTTCATTATCTGACAGAGTTTTTATATTATTTATTTAACTATGGATGAGTGTATTTGTAATAGGTTAGAAATGATTATGACTGAAGAGAAATTTGGATTTAAAGAGGAATATAAGTTCTAGAAATGAAATTGAATTGATGAGGATTTGCTGGGAGATATATACAAGAAATAAAGTACACATATACATTATTTATTGGATAACACTTCTTAAATAATTTGGGGAATAAAAAAGTTTGCTGGAACTATTCATTAAGAATGAGTTTAATAAAATGTTAGCAGAATTAATGAATTTTATAGAAAGTTTAAATTACAAATAAATATATCTGAATTTAAAACCACAATTATAAAAGGGAATGATAAATGTGTAAAAAGCAATACAGTATTTTAATACTTTATACATATCTGAGTAATTGGATTATCTGATCATAAAAATGATGACAAAAATAAGAGAATTGTAATGGCTCATTGAAGTTATATTTTTTTACAAAAAGATTGTTAAAAATTGTGTCTATAGTATAATTTTATAGAAGACAGAGATATGGTCAATTAAAGAAGGAAAGAAAAAATTATTGGGGGCTTTTAAGATATGGAAAAAGATAAGTTTAAATAGTAGATTTAGCAATGATAACAGATTTTTAAAAATAAATCAAAACAGATTATTTATTAAGGAAATTATTAAACAGAAGAAAAAAAATGGATCACCAGGAAAATTGTTTGAAAGATCTATTAAAGGTAGAAAAAAGATTTAAAAAAAATCATGATTTAAGAGAAAGGAATAAACATCATTGTCTGAAACAAATAGCAGAAATCAGAAAATTTTGGAGATTTTCAAATCTATGTGCATACTTGTCTTCCCGAAAGATAGCTAATTATGATAATTTAAATATTTTTCCTAGCTGATGATTCTCTTCATTAAATGGATTTACTGCTGTTGAAGACTGATTCAAAAAGGCAAAAACATTTTATAAATTCTGCTTTTATAGCAGTTGTAAAGTTAATTGCTGTCCCTATTATCATATATTTTCTTCCTTCATATTATACCATATTTTCATTTTTTACTTTTTTCTTTAAATTTTCCAATCCTTCAAGTTTTCTTGATTTTCAGTTGTAAATACTGATTTATCAATAAAGTGAAGCAACAATAATCTTGTTTGTCATCATTGTAGATTGCATATAATAGCTCACATTTTATTGATAAACTTTGATTACAATAAAATATGTATTATTAAACTGCTAGTATACAAAACTTTTCAACATGCACACATATATAAAACCTATGCTTTTATATAGTATTTGTGTATAAATTATGATTGTAGTATAAACACATTTTTTTAAATATAATATTAATAATAAATTGAGGGGGTACATTTTCATATATTTACTATGTGTTCACTTATCCACATTTACTTAAAAAAAAATTATTACACTCATATCTTTATTTTTTAAATAAAATAAATAGGGAAATGTCAGATTTTCATTATATGTAAATTCTCTCTGAGCAATATCTTAGTTTCTTTCAATAACCTTTTTTCTATTGAAACATAATAACAGACTACACCTCTCTAGTTATTATAATGTTAAAAAGTCCATATTAACATAGTGAATGTTCTTAAATTTCATCAAACTTTTAACATTATACTTAGAAAATATTTCATTATGCAAAATATTGTACATCAAATTTGAAAAAAATAATAAAAGAAGAATAAAATTCATGTTTTCAACATAAATTGAAATTTTATTAATAAATACGATTATGTATGGCACTCTAAGATGAAAAAGGGCTTCAGTCATTTTGTAAAATTTATTATATTTATGAATTTTAATGTCTTCTTTAAAAAACATGTTTGCATATGATACTTTGAGATGGAAAAATGATTGCTAGTGTATAATAAAACATTAAATTTATGAATTTTAATGTTTTCCTTATTTGTTTATTTACATTTTTTTTGTTTGTTTATTTATACTTTTTTTCATGGATAATACATAATTAAAGTAGTATATATTGATACAGAATAATTTATGGCTTCACTGTATATCTAAGATTGCTGATATTTCTATCATTAATCCTAAAATTATGGTGAAATTTCTCAGAATCTAATTTTGATTTAAAACAAAATCGTTTATCCTAAGATAATAGAATATATATTAAATGATCTAGGTGCAAATAAGTTATTGAATAAATAACACACCATTAGAAGTATTTTTTTTAAAAAAAAGTTACAGATTTTAACATAATTAAATATTTGATTAATTATAATTAAAATACTTAAATAACCATGTATAAATTGAACAAACATTCTATTTATACTCGCTATTCTTCTTTGTCAATATGAGATCTATCACATATTTCTGAGAAAGTAGAACAAATGACTAATATATTGTGATGTGCCAAAAAATTAAATTTAAAGACCTTTGATTTTAAATGTACAGTATATTTATACACACACCCAATCATATCTAGCACTCATAATTCAAGTCCAGATGTAACCAGATCAGACCAAACCTTCAATATAAAATTCAAGTTGAAATTCCTTTTCCATTAAAGCATCTCTAAAAAAATAGTTTTTTTTTACTTAAAACATATCATGTTTTGTTTTGCTCTAAAAGAAATATTATTAATCACTCTCTGAGTTGGCCTAGGTGCATAACATTACTGCAATCATAACTCTTTTAACAATGGCTTACTCTTTCGCTAATCTCTTACTACATAATGCTAAAATATTATTTTGTTATGCCAATGAACTGGGATACAATTCAAAAGTAAATTTGATAGAGGACTTTTTTTTTTCAGGAACATATGATGTTGTTTTTTCAACTATCTGGTCCATAATCAACTTAGTTAATCAAGTAAAATGGCTGTTAAATGGAAGGTAATGCATTTCAGCTAATTTAGATCAGTCGTGTAAATATCATGAAATGCAATCTTCAATATTGATGAAGAGGTATTATATAACTACAGATATTGGGTTTACCTTTGCATTCTGAACATAGAATGAGAGAGACATCTACAATAAAAAATTATAATAAAGAAAAGATAAACAATTATAAGTAAAGTTTTACTAAAGTCACTATTTTATCCAAATTTTATGTACATATATATATAATGAAGAAATAAAGTAAAATATCTATATGGCACAAATTATCCTTCACACTTCAATCTAAATTATAATTTTTTTATCAATAAAAATATAATATTTACCCATAGATTCAACTCCCATTAAAGCATGCAACTGGATCATATCATATTACAACTATTTTTTTCTTTATACAGTCAGGATACTGACATTCATCTAAACAATTCAGATTTAATATGGGAGTTTTATCTTCTATTAATAACTACTGCATATCTATCTAATGACCAATGACTAACTGGTGAGATTATTTCTTGGTTACCTAAAAGCTATCCTAAGCTTGCTGGTACCTTGAAAATATTTCTATGACTGTCTCAATCTGAGCTTGAAACCCAGATTGTAGTCATGCCAAATAGATAATTATGGGTCCTTTCACTTACTTTAAACTTTTAATAGAGATTTTGTGACTTACATTCATAAGATGTATTCATTAAATACACACACATTAAAAATACATATAGTGTATTTAATATTTTTTTAAAAAGTAAACATCATACATCCAAGCATAACCAAATACACAAAGTTTAAACAATGTAAATAATAAAAAACAGAGGAAATAATGAGGGTCATGTATTTAATAAAAAATATATCTTAAAAATGCAAGTTTTTTTTTTGTCCAAAATATAAAGATTGTTTAGAAATTTTAAGTATTAATATCAACACTATTTACATATGCTTTTAAGATCAACTCTCTTCAATATACTGAATCATTATTTTCAGTTAGACTAAATGCATTGAGTCCAAGATCCTGACTTTTGAAGGCCATAAATTAGAAACTAGTCTGAACATATGGATAGGATAGCAATGAATTTGGATTTAATATTATTGTCAACTAGGTCTATTGATTATTAAAATTTGCAATAGATGGTTCTTGAATAGACTAAAGACGATTATTCCTAATTTTCATTCAAGTGACATATATGTAAATAAAAATATATTTCTAACACTATTAACTTAAATATATAAATACAAAATACATTAGAAATCAGTTTCAACAAAAGCTTTATAGCAAAAAAATTTAAATTCAAATGTATAAAAAGTAAAAAATAGAAATCCTTAATCAATCTTTAGTGACAGAAAAAGAAATAAAAAAATTTCCTTTTTGTAGTTAAAAAAATAAAAAATTCAATATTTTCTTTGAGAATTCACATCTTGGGAAAAAATGTATGAGAACTGAAACTTAGGGTTAATATAAATACTATTGCAGTTATTTCAAAATCGGAAAAAAATAAAATAAAATATTGATAAAATAATTCATTTAATATTAATGAAATATATATCTCAGAAGTTTGAAAAGTACATGAAACAATAAGAATCTAATATTATACTCGCATTGACAAACATAAAGCTGGGAAAATAAAGGCTATTGCTTTACATGGTAAGCTATATTTTAGCCAAAAGTGTGTTTGAAAAGATAATCTTTTATATCATCATCATCACCAACCATTATCAATCCACTGCAGGATGAAGGTCTCTCCAAGTTCAATCCATCTCCGATCTTTAGCTTCTCTACTCCACATCACCCCTGCACACTTTCCTATTTCATCTATCCATCTCACATGTGATCTCTTTAATACACAATTATATATTAAAAAAAATTGTATATATTAAACTAACTTGCAGTTTTTAAATCATCAAAATAAGCATTTAATATATAAAGTATAAACATGAAATTTTTTTGAAGGTTGCACTATATATAACATAGACACTAATGCATTATATTATCGCATTCTCTATAAGTTTTTAATAAATTCTAAATGTCATACACATGCCATTTCATTAATTTTTACTATCAGGCCATGGTCAAAATCAGAATCAAGTTAAGACTTTATGAAGAAGTCAATACTTATGAAAAAATCTGTAACTGTAGAATGTCAAAAAAGTGCCACTGTTGAATATGAATTTATAAATTTTAAACAAGTTACAGCATTTACACTTTAACTAATAGTTGTACTTTATTAATCTTCATTATACATAGCTCAAATATTAATACAAAAAATCAATATTAATCCAAACTATATTAAATTTAACAAATAAAACTGAAAACTTAATATGGTAATTGCATTTCTTTGGTGGTCATGTTTCAAATATCATTTATTTATATAAATGAAATTATTTATACAATAAAAAATGAATATATAAAAAATAATTATTACAAACTGGTATTATGTTTTAAATTTATATTAAATTATAGCACATTAACAATTTAATAATTATCAATATAAATGCTTATGAACAAATAATACATACATACATATAAACATTAATAATTCCAATTTATCCAAACCACTTTGAAAACTTTTTAGCAAAAAACGTTTTTGTTACACTTATACATACATACACTTATGTTTTGACTCTCCTGCAGTCTTTTTCAGAGTCGGTTTATTTCCTGCAGTCTTCCTCAGAAACAGTTTACAATAAATAATAATTTTAATCCAACCAAATTGTGTTAATAAAAATATTTATATAATTTGAAATAAAATATTCCCTTCTGAAACATTTCTACAAAATTATAATAATAGCATTTATATTACTCAAGAAGTTCTCACATTTTATTTGATACTATCTCTCTTACTATTATGTACATAGAATAAAATAACATATATATATGCCTATGCACAAGCCACTAGTATGGTATTAAATATATTATAGCACCAACAATGTCTAAAAATCAGTGTAGAAACATTTCTCATTGAATTGTAATGATAGCTTAATATTATGCAAAAATAATTAAAACAGTACAATTCTATTAATACCTATGAGGGGCAAAGAAATAGATAAGCTCAATAGTTACAATTATACTAATATACTTAAAATTAAACTGTAGTAGAGATAATAAAATAATTTCAGAGATGGACATGCCTTAAAATATTCTCACATATTAAAAATACATTAAATTATAGGCAAAGTAGATGATGGAAAATATATGAAAAGGCACCCGGTAACTTGACCCAGCAGTGCTGAAGCAAGAAAGCCACACTCTCTCTCTCTCATAGAGGAGCATATAAATGAGCAATGAGTAACTTGACCTAGCAGTGTTGAATCAAAAAAGCCATGCTCTCTCTCTCTCCTGGAGGGGCATATAAATGGGCTTAACGCATACAAAAAGCAAAATATATCCAAATAAAAATGCCTAAACTGATACCAGTCTCCAAGTAGCATAGCAATTAATAATTACACACAAATTTAATAATAATAAATAAATAATCAACTCACAAACACATTCATAAGTATTAATAACATATTCATTTGGTCTATCACTATATGTAAACTGACACACAATGATTGCATAACAATATCAAATATTAAAATTTTATAAAACTATCTAAACTTACACATACCAACTTTCAAACATTTCCATTTATGCATACGTCAAATATAAAAAGGCTGTTTTTAGCCTGGGTACAATCAACATTCTATTATACTGGAATAATGATTCAGAGAACTTAATTTATGCTCTCAAAATAAAACCTTTTATCTGGATATTTTCTTACCAAATCTGTTAACACATAAACCATTATAAATATACCTCACAATATCATAAATAAACTAATAATAAAATATGCATACATTATAAAACTATAAACAAGAATCATATATCAAATTTGTAAAACAAACAAATATACTACATTTGTTTACCCATTTTAAATTAAGGATTAAAATTTCTTTTACTTTAAAAAATGAAATTAGTCCCTTTTATTAAGGAGTCCTTTTGTTGTTTTCTTTAGTGAAATATAATACAGCACAATCTTTCATTAATATAGACAAAATAAATATGCACACAACAGTTCAGAGCTGGAATTTCTTGACAGCAGTGTCGCAATTGAAATATAAATTTAGAGAAAGCAGACAGTGGGTATAGTAAGGCCAACCATAAACCAGCAACAAATACTTCCATTATAAAGTTAAACATTATTTTGTTGATATTAAAACATGAAGTAAATTTGTATTATTTTTTCTTTAGCAAAGCAATAAAAATATACTTTAAATAAATAGGTAGACAAATTCTAAATGAATAAATTATAATAATAAAGTATTATTTTATTTGTATTAGCAATAAAACAAATATACCATATCTTTCTAAAATATTGAGAAAGTCAAACTCAATGACATTTTCCTTCATTAGAATTACATAAAGCAGTTTAAAATTATCATATTTCATTTTGTTTTAAAGACTAGCAATAATTTTACAATAACTCATTATTGCAATCATTTTTTGGTTTGATAAAGATATAGCAATTTTCAAATTTATTTCTAATAAGTTAAAAATGATCGTCTCTCATTAATTAATTAAATTGTCTGCATGAATTATTTATTCTAATGTCAGAGCTTTCTCAAAATATAACAGGCAACACCTTCAGTAATTAGAATTAGTGTAAGTAATGACTTTAAAAGTTATATGATAAAGTTAACTGAATGGTATATCAAAAAGTTTGAATTAATCAACAGTCTATAAATAGCGCAAAAATAAATATATGCATATCCTGGCATCTTATCAGTTTACAATAACTTTTCTATTCAAGATGCTTTATAGTTTCTTTCAAGAAATAATATAGATTTTTGCATCTTCTAGTGATTTATTATTTTATAAACAGGTAAACACATACAGTAGAGCAGTTTTGCAAGAATGGCTTTAATATCTTACTCTGATATTTAAACTGATAAAATAACACAAACAATTTAAAACGAGATGAAAAGAAATTTAAAGTGATTAAGCAAAAATAATAAAGATGTGTTTTGCTATCTGATTTTTTCTTTTTAAAACCTGTGTGTATGTTCAATTTTTACTGCAGAGTGTATTACATGGTTTAATTCAATAAATTGAAGTCTTTGGGTGAGATCTTTAACATTAGCATACTTTTAATCTTTTTTAATTGCAAGGTTGTTAATTTATAGATTTAACCTTGAAATCTTTACTAATTAAGATATATGTCTAGATAGTAAAATAATTAATCCTAAATTAATTTTATTAACTTTATTTGATTATTTAATAAAAAGTATTTATCTAATTTCAATAAAAATTATGTTTAATTAAAATAATATCTTCATTTTAAAATACTTTTTTTACTCTATTTAAGAGTTCTTCAAGATTGTCATTATTTATGTATCCTTTTAAAAATATATTACTTTTAATAATCCCTTTTAAACTTCCCAATCTTTCAGCATGCATGCACAAGCATCTACACACATACATATATATATATATATCAGGAAATAATATTTTAAAAGCAATAAAATTCAATTTTTACCTACTAAAACTTATTTAAGTTAAAACTTCTTTCAAATTAATTATCTTTAAATTTAATATCTTAAATGATAACTTTAAACAGATATTATATTAACTAATAGTTTATAAAATACTATTTTAAATGTATCTTATTTTGAAAACTAATAAAATAGAAACTTTAACATATATGAACCATACTTTACAAGCAGAAACAAAACTTTATTTACTGCAATTAATTTAAAATACAGCACACTTCAAACTAATTCTTATCCAGTTTTAAACTAGTAAATTTGGGTTTTTAAAAAAGACATTAAATAGGTTTAATTGATATTTCTCAAGCAATTAATATTCAAACATATTTAATAGACTGTTTTACCAATAAATTAGAACACTTAGTTAAGACTTTTTATAGATTAATGACAATAAAGTTTATTTATTACAGTTATTAATTGAGATTGCGCTTTACGCAAAAAAGTGAAGCTTGTCTAAATCTTACAAAGTTATATGGCTTAGCGCTTTCGGAGACCTTGAGTCTCCATAATCATAGCCTACTTTTAACTGAAGTTTAAACTTCAGTTAAAAGTAGGCTATGATTATGGAGACTCAAGGTCTGCGAAAGCGCTATAATTATGGAGATTCAAGGTCTCCGAAAGTGCAAAGCCATATAACTTTGTAAGATTTAAATAAGCTTCACTTTTTTGCATAAAGCGCAATCTCAATTAATTACTAATCAAAGGTGAAGTAAAAACTATTATTTTATTGTTTATTTCAATAAAAAAATGTTAAAATATAAATTAAATTTAACCCTTAGGGACTAAATATAAGGTTACAGTACATATACTTGTATTGTGTTAATTATACTAATTTAATATTTTTATTATTTGACACCATTTAATTATACAATTATATGTTATCTAAATAGTATTTTAATAAATTAATATAAAAATTAAGATTGAAATAAAATAAATGTTACTGTATTCAAGTTTAAAAAGCTCTTAGTGGTCATGATTCTACTATTCAATTAAATTTAAATGATACTTTTTTATATATAACTTTAATTCTTTTTATGAAGAATTGTCAAAAGTTGTTGGTGAAAAAGTTAGGTATTAGACAGTAAATATAATCCATGGAGATGGTGAGGGAGATAAAAGATATCTTTATTTTCCTTTCCATATTATCTGACTTGTTAGATGCACTTTGTCCCTTATTTATAGATCTTTCACAGTCAGTTATTGGTAGATAAGACCAGATAATTATTATTTATTCTAGGTATTGGGTGTAAACCTATATTTTATACATCTTTCCGCAAGAGCAGTGTTTAATTGAGAGTTAAATTTATTATTGATTTTCTGTTGGGTTTCTTTATTAAGCTGAGTGACTTCTGTATTCTAATTACTTGTATTAGCTTTATGATCATCAATCTTCTTATGCATTTAACTTCTCTTTAACTAATTAATTAACAATATACTACTCACAATTTCATTTGCATTGCACTGGGGAATTTGGCATTAAATTTTTTTTTATACAACTTTGTAATTTTAACAGTTTTATTATTACTGTAATACTAGAAAAGAATTTAGTTTTAGTGGTCTCTTTTGCAAATGTCACATTTTTAAGAGCATTAGCTGAGGAATTCTTTTTTTAAAATCTCTTGAATGGGATTTCAAAATGAAAGCTTAGCTTATAATAGTAATGCTTTTTTCTTGTCCTTTTACTTCATGCTTTCAGAAACTAGTCTTTTTTCCATTAAGAAAGTTAATGCTTTACATGCTGATATAATTAAGTATAAAATTATGTATAGTAATTTTGAAAAGCAACTTCCAGAAATATAAAATATCTTTATTGGTAGAAACAAAGATGATAACTAATCATTTACAATTTTAGAATTATATTAAAGACTAATAACTGCCTTTATTAAATAAACATAAAACTTATGACTTTCTTTAATTATCCAATAATTACTAACAATATTAGAACATTTGCCATGGAAATATTTATACCTCAATAATACATGCATATATAGTTATACTTAAATAATACATATTTTAAAATTTTTCAAACACGAGCACACAAAGCTGTTAAATCAGATGGAAATGTATATATTTTAATGAGCCATTCAAAATAAGTAAAAATATATCATATTAAACGCTTAAAAAAGATAAAACAGAAAAAAACTTTAAATATATATATATTATATTTAATATTTTCACAGTTATGTGATGTAAATAAAGTCATTTTTGGGTTAAACCATGTGTTATTTTTAATTACCAATGTTTCAATGAAATAGCATCCACTATTCTTAATGTTTTGATGCTATCTCATCGAAATGTTGGGAAGTAATCGAAAATAACACAGTTTAACCCAAAAACTACTTTAAATATATTGTAACCATACAATTGCTCAGTACCTTATGACTGATCGAAAGCCAACATGTTGGGCAAGCCAAAAACCTTCAACTATATATCTTACCCATTCCATTCCTTTAGTATCATTCATAGAAACATATTTATAATATAATACTATAATAATAATATAATAATATATTTATTCCAAATATACCAAATATACATTATTATAATACCCTTATATATATATATATATATATTGTACTGGTCAAAATAGTATGCTCACTTAACAAGATATATTCCAAATATACCAAATATACATTATTATAATACCCTTATATATATATATATTGTACCGGTCAAAATAGTATGCTCATTTAACAAGATTCAAATCCTAAGCAAAAGTACCTCGAATCCGATCATGCTCGAGATACACAGGTCTGGAGCAGTCTTGAATTCTAACCTATTTGCCTATTCTTCGAATCTCTGACCCAATGAACAACAATTCTGATGACACAGTAAAATTATTTTAAATCCGTGCCCAGAAGCAAAGCAAAGCGGTTGAGCATAAGATCAGACTGATGATGATGATCGAGGTCGGAGTAGCCCAGGAATTACATTTATTATAGTTATTTATTAATGCTAAGCTCTTAGCTAAAAAAATAGTTCTAAATATTAACTTGAAAATAATAATTCAACGACAAACCAGGATTTACATGAAATAGATATTTTTAATATATATATATATTACAAAAGATTAAGAAAACGCATGTATATTTTACCAACTAGTTTCACGCTTGGGACAATATTATTTATTTACAAGACTTGGGAATTTGTTGTATAAAATCCCCTCTATCACTCATTTAATAAATATAATTTTACAGATATAATTTTATAGCGTTTTATAACTTGTGCGGAGTTGATAAGCTAATTCAAAAAAACTTTTGCTACGGAGTATTGTGGATGCCAAAATTAAATATAAAAGATCGTGACAGTTTTAACAGTAACTGATTTAGTTGATAACGGGCAAAATATATGATTTCAATCATGTATTTCTTAGGAGAACCATTATTTTATAATTTTATTCGCATTGTTTGGAAAAGACGTCTTTTATAAATAAGAAACAAACAATGTGCTTTAGTTACGAGAGTAAGTTATGCAATCATTAATGTAAATTAGATTTACGTCTATGGGAATCGATAACGGTTTTTAAAAGAAAGCAGCTTAAATCAATGAACTAAATATATTTTATCTTTAACACATCACTGTGACTTACTAAGATTAGACGGACGGATGATCAAATTAAAGAGCAAAAAGGCCTCATAGCGATTGTGGATATTTTATCATTTTAAAAGAATATTTGAGACAAACTTAGATTTGATATATCCGCGCATTCTGGCAGAGCAATATCGAAGGAGGGTCTGGGTTTGAGAGCCCAGAATCTGGATGCACTGTCTTCTGCAGCACATGATATCATAACCCTCATAAACTTTACGTTCACAGAAAGTAGTGTTCCTAATTACGAACGATTTTAAAAGTAGGATGGGAGCTTTAGACGTTCCCAATGACTAAACAGTCGAGAAATGGAGAAGATAAAATATCAGAATAAAGTGGATGGTATGCCAGCAATGTTATTAGACATGAATATAATCTTTATAATATAATTTTCAAATAATATTATTTTAAAGTTTGGAAACGGTCTAACCTCTTGCGCAATAATCTGTTTTCAATTCTGAGTCATTCAACAAATCATAATGAATAATAACTTTTATTTAAGCTAAAAAAAATTTATATTTAAATTCAATTCCCATATACGTATTACGGATTACATTGGCCCTTAGGCAACAGCAGAAAATGATAGATTAATTATTTTCATCAAGGTTCATGATCTTTTAAAATGGAATTAAACAACAAAGTAAAATAAGCATCCACAATAAAATACTTTTAGGTATACAACCAACAATTCAAAACAAAACAACACTCTCCATATAGTAGTGCCATCTTGTGCTAACAAGAGCAATCAATGGATGCCAGAAGGCTTGTGCATAAAATCCCTATCTAGTGCCTACTCATCCAACATCCCCAGACTAGTTTCTGGCTTGTGGCCTTCATCAGTGAGGAGCCTTGGATCTGAGAGCACTGCACCTAGATCTTAGGATCTAATGCAACCCTCCAGCACCCACCTTTTAACTCTATTTAACTACAAAACTATGAGAATGAAATTGAAAACACTATTAATATTTTCAATCCAAGCTCAATAGCTTATATAGTCATATGGGTCTGAACTCAATTCAGTACCCATACATTTTGGTATCTTTGGCTCTTTAACAACCATAGCCACCACTATCCTATTAGGCAGGATTGGTGTTAAACCACTAAACATCACATGATCACTATCTCATACTAGCACAATAATTGTTATTAAACAATTCAAAACAAAACAACACTCCATATAGTAGTGCCATCTTGTGCTAACAAGAGTGTTGTTTTGTTTTGAATTGTTTAATAACAATTATTGTGCTAGTATGAGATAGTGATCATGTGATGTTTAGTGGTATACAACCAACCTGGCAAACGATTTCTATTTTAAATAAACAAATGAATATAATTTTACTAATGAATTTAATTACAGTCGCGAGATTGATTGATACTGACATATTAGAGAAAATAATATATATATTAAACAAAATAAATTGTATACATTTAATTGATACGCATAAAGTTATATAAACATAAATTAAGCATGAAAGCAAACGTATATTTAGAATTACATAAGTATTAATAAAGGATTATAGAGAGTTTACGAGCAAAACTAGCAAAATATCATGAATGGATCTATGAATTAATCTAGCTGCAAATTATAAATCAACCCGTAAATGTTCATATTAAGGCAGCTCTAAATTACATGATTTTACCTAAGATATCAGCACAGCATCGGGCAAGCAGGTTGGCACTTCTACATCATCTCATATAGCCAGTAAGGTGAAATTTTATGGCTGGTAGACAGTCCTCCGAGAGGAAAAAGAAAGGTGGGCGGCTCCGCTACTCATGCTTCATCATGCAGAACTTGTGTTGGCTTCTTAAAAGTAATTAAACTCAACTGACTAAAAACTCCTCTGAACTTAACTAAAAACTGAAAGTAAACTCAAAGTAAAAAAAAACTTCCTTTGTTCTGTGGTTCCTTTTATAACATTTTAATACCGCCCAGAATGCAATTTCATATACCAACCTTATCTCTATAATCCCTTTTCAGACAAATACCATTTTTAGCTATTTTAAATCATTCGACAACAACTGATAAACGATTTGTTTTTGATCTTAATTGCGATTGACAATTTTAATTAAAGGCAACAAGCTGAATTTAAACAAAGATTATTTTAGCATTTCGAGCCTCCCCCATTCTTCTTTGTTGTCACATTAAATATTTTAATTAAATACTTTAAATCAAAATACATATAAATATAACAAAAAAAATTACAATTATATAAAGAAAATGTTTAGTTGTCAGCAATAAACATTAATAACATTATTGCTTCATTCATATATATACACATCACGCACACTACTGTTTTACTTTACTAAATAGTTTTAATTTTATTAATTTCTCTAATCATTATGCATACAGTGTGTGGGTGAATAGCATATATTTATAGCAAGGTCTGAATTGCAGACCCCTAGGAGGTTAGTATAGATGGTGAAACATGAAACATCGATGATGATTAGACATCGATTGCTTCAATATATATATATAAATTTAAAAAGTTCTTCCCTTTGTAAAGGAATTATCATATTGTTTAAGTCCTTTTATTCTTCATTGAAGTAATATATAACAATTACAGTCCCTCATTAAGGTAGAGTAAATATGTAGAGAAGAGAATTTATAATAAAACCCCTTTAAAAAATGTTCACAAATGAAACTTAACCATTTAAATAATAGTGGAGAACTGAAAGCAGACATTCAAATAGAAAATAGTTCTTTTAAAACACATTTTAATGGAAATTAAAATCAGAATAGTAATGAACAGGAACATAATTTTGATTATAAATTGCTTTTTATACAGCTATATTATCAGTTAGCTTTTAGCTAGATTAATTAGAATGATGTAAGCTTAATGATTTCTTCTTCCAGCAACAGACAATTCAGAAAAACTATTCAAATCACTAGATAAATAAATAAACTTGAAATGAGTAGCTAGATTATTTGTTTATTATAAAACAATTTGAGAACAATCTTTTCTTTATGATAATTAAAAAGTTATTTTTCATAAATTTGTCTTTTATGATAACTTTATAAAACAATTTTAAATAATTGTTAATGCTTCTTTTTTTTTATAGGTTTAGTAATCTTATAGAAATTCATTGTTCCATACCAAAGCTTGACATACATATGTCATTTTAATGACAAATAATTATTATTAATGAATAATTAAAAGTTGGTTAAAACATGCTCAAAATGGTTTTATAGCAAAGTATGGAATTTAAACTAATGTTGTATAACAATGAAACATATATACTTTTCCTTATGTGATTTTTTTCTTTGATTTCTTTGTAAAAAATATTAGAATTTTCTTTAGTATCTTTTAGAATTGTTTAATAATTCAGTTAAATCAATGCTTTTAGGAGAAACACTGTGTGGATAACTCACTGGTTCTTTATTCTATCATGAAGATGATAAATAAAACTTTAAACTTTAACGTTGACTTAAAAATAAATAATCAAATAAAAACCAAACAATTTACTTCAAAATGGAAATAAAATTAAAATTTTAAATTAAGTGAAGTGTAAAGAAGTGTTTAAATTTTTAACTGTGTCTATTTTTATACTAGCATGTTTTTTATCTCCATCCATGCACCAAGTTCAATACTGCATTGGTTCTTTATTAAATCAATGAGGTACATGTCTGCATTATAATATTTAAATTAATAGTCATTATTGACTTTTAACTGATCTGACCTTGAACTCTGTACTTTAAATCCAGAAAATTTAGTCATATAATGTCTAGACAGTAAATGAACTTGTTAATTAAGAATTTTTATTAACATTAAATAATTATCAAATCAATACATTTTCAAACTTTTTTTTTATTCAAATACTCTTTCTTTATTCTTTCTCTTGCATTATTTAAAAGCTTATTTTTTATATAATTTAAAAAATTATTGACTATACACAATTTTAAAAATGCATTTATTACTTTTAATAGGTCTTTTTAACTTTCAATATTTCACAAGCATGATCTAACACTCACACAAAGGCACATTAAATATAACCATTTTTAATGCAATGAAAATAAATTCAGATATTGACTAACATTTCAAATCAATTAAAAATTACAACTAATCTCAGTCAACTATACTTACTATTTTAAATACCTACTTTTAAATACTTTCATATAAATTGATATTTAATAAATCATAACTGTTACTTTTAACATTATTTATTTTAAAAAATCAACAACTAAAAATTTTAACAAAGTTAACTAATCATTTCAGATAGCATAAAACAACTTTATCTATTAAATCTATTTAAAAATATTAAGCTCTAGATTAACTTTTCTTTAGTTGAAATATTAATTTTATTTTTTCAAGTAAATATTAAACAATCTAAGATAATCTTTTAAATACTGCTAACTAATTATGCTAATTGAATTACTTTAACTAATACTATTGAAACATATAATTTAAGATTTTTTATTACAATAGCACAGATAAAAAAAAGTTTACTTATAATCTTATACAATAATAATAAAAAAATTTTTAATGCTTTAAAACATATACCTAACTCAAAAGGTTAAATACATGGATATAATATATATAATTAGACAATACTTGAAAGTATATAATTTGAAAATATTACCTGAAATATCGTACTTCGTAAAAGCAGAAGGGGGAAAAGGTATTTGGATGTTGAAATGTCAATATATAATAAAAGGAAACACAGAATGAATGAGGCTGTAAAATGGGTAAAATATAGATAAAAAAGCTATAGATTATCTGAAGAAAATCTGCGGATAAATCAACATACTATCCATATCATCTCAAGTCTCCCAATCATTTATTCCCTTTTTAACACATTTTCATTTTCTTTAAAATTATCTATCAATTTCTTTTTCTTGTTTTTTATCACTCTTTACATCTTTCTCAATATAGTGTTTCCTTAAATTGTTGTTCAATCCAATTTTTCTTTTTCTAAATGTTTTAAATACATATTCTTTTTTTCATTTATTCTTGTCATGAGTCATCATTCTTCAAATCCCATATATTAAATCTTTATAAAACAGAAATGAATATTAACAAAGTATAAAAAAAAAAAAAATAGAATGAAAATGCTGTAATCTAAAAAGTTGAATTGTGACTGACATCAGGCTGAGTTCTTATCATCATCATCATAATAATAGTAATAATAATAAATAAATATTGAGGAAATTATAAAGTAAAAAAAGTATTATATTGGACAGCACTTACAAGTAGGAGAACAATTAAAATTGTATCTATATTTGTATGTTGGTGTAACTATTTGGTGGCAATATCTGCAATCTTTCTTACTAATATATATATATATACATTAATTTATTATTCTTTGGTTAGGAACATATTTTCCTCCATATCTCTCTACACATTGTTACATTGTTTTCTTGGTCTTCTACTCTTTATCCTATCTTAGCTTCCCAGTTACTATCCATTGTATTGTTATTATTCAATCTTCTAACATGATTGTAATATTTAATTTTCTTTCTTTAATGACTGTTATCTTTTCACTTTAATTACTGCTCTGAACTCTTTGAGTTGTTCTTTTCTCCAGTCTTGATCTGAGGGTTGATCTGCAACAATTCACTTTCACTACTATCAATCACTGTTCATTTTCCTTTGGCATAGTTTATGCTTCTTCCCTCTCTCTATAATAATATATTCTATACCAAGATATATGCCTTCTCATTTTCATCAAAATATTACTACTCCATAAAACTAAATTGAGCATTCATACTACTTGCCTTATTTTATTAATTCTTTTACAGATTTATCTCTTTGCTGACAAGTTTTTTGAAACCATTGATCTCAAATACTAAAATTTTTCCACTTTCATATTTTCCTCCATCATTCATAATATATGATTTCCTTTTGACATCAAATACTCTATCTTTAACAAAATTGATATTTAATTCTGACTTGGGTATTTTCCATAAGTTTTCTTGTAATATATTGAACATCTGCCAATATCCAGTGCTACAATCACTTGTCCATTTGCAAATAACACATTAAATAAATATCTATCTTTACATAATCTTATATCTATTGCTTTTCTATATTTCTTTTGTCCATTTTTTCAAAGCTATATCAATACATATTTTGAGCAGAGTTGACAACATACAACATCTTTCTAATAGTACTTTTCTTCTTATAAATTCCTTTGACAACTTCTGACCTACCTTTACTTGACATCTATTTTGTCCATATATTCTCCTAATTACTTTAATAATAAATTATCAGTACTGGCCATTTTAGAACTTTCTACAGAAATTTAAAAAAGATATAAGCTTTCTCCAAATAGAATAAAAGTCATGTGTATCTTATTATGATTTCATTATTTACTATTTAATTACAAATGTAATCCGTACATGACTTTTCTAATATGAATCCATACTATTTTTCAAATATTTTAATCTGTTTCTCTAAGCAGTTTCATAGAGTTCTTTTCATTATATAATGATATTGGAAACACATAATTCTCTATAGTTCCCACATTTATTTCTATCCCCTTTCTTAAAGATTGATGATATATATTATAACAATATTTCTTGCAGTATATTTATATCTACAAAAATATTGTTCACTAATCTTGTAATAAAATTAATATTTTTTACACTATATTTTATCAGCTACAAATTAATTCCTCTTGGATTTTTTTTTTATACTGCATTTCTCTCAAATCATTCTCTTTTCCAACTTCATATCATGTAACCTCCAATTTATTTTTCACAAGCCATCATTTCCTCTCTTTTTTCATTTAAAATTCTCATATAATATATAAACTTTTCCATTGTTCCAATCATAATTACATATGATGTTCCTCTTTTGCAAGTCTTCCATTACCCTAAAATTGTTCTGTCAACGTCTAGAATCCCATTTTGTTCTAGTTGCTGCACATTTCATCTGCCATTGTTCATTCCTTTTTCTTCTCACAACTTTGGAATTTATTATTTAGTATCATGAAAATCGTTTTTGACCCAACCCATCATTGATATGTTTTCCTCTTTTACTTTCTGACATCTGATTTACACTCCTCATTGTATCTTTCCACCTCAAAATTTCATGTGTCTATCATTAAAAAGATATACATATGTATAGTATGTAAAAAAATGCTGAATGAGATGAAAAAAGAAATGAAAGAGTTGAATAAAATGTGAGAGATTATAAAATGTCAAGTAGTAAGAGAGTAGAATGTTGTTTGATGGACGAATTGGGTGACAGTTATGGGGATAAAGAATTCTTTATAAAAAGAATTAGGATATATGATTAAGGGGAACAAACCTATAAATATGATTTAACTATATGTTTGTTTATTCAAAAAAAACTATAAATTAAAATTTAAAAATTATTCAGGATTGCAATTTTTAAAATATTATTCATTATTCCCAGACTAATTTTTGCAAAATATCAATACAAAAGTAAAAATAAATAATAATAATAAAAAAGATTTAAAAATTTTATTTTTACTTAAAATAAATATTAATGACTATTAAAATATAACTCATTTCTCAGTCCACTTTTCAACAAAGAATCAATATAAATAAAAATGGCACTGAAATATTTGGAAATTAATTATAACGAATTTAATTCATAACAAAATATCAAAACACTTTTTTTTAATGCAGTAAATTCCATTTAGCATTATTTGGTTATCTTTAAATAAGTTTATTTTTTTAACTGCACAAAAGCCAGAATTTCTTTCAACTTGAAAATCTGAAATCCATCAAAGGCTAATATAATGTATGATCATCATAATCAGTAGCTATTTATAAAGAATTATGGGCATTTTAATTACAGATGAAAAATAATATATACAAAAACAATAAAAATACATTCAGTATGACTGAATATCTTTCATCTCCATTACAGATCAAAAATTCATTCAATCTGTAACTTCATGATGAGAGCATAAAAATCAGCTTACAGAAGAAATTGTTGATATAGTTGCCATTGAACAGAATATACTATTGTGTAATCTGTTAAACCCACTTGAAAATCTTTTAATTTATAGTTCTACTGGAAAAAAGTTAATACAAGAGGGAGAGAGAACCAATAAAATAATGAAGAAAAAAAGTAATCAGATTCAATCACAAATCAAATATAAAAGCTAATGATAACATTAATGCTTAGAAAACTGATAATAACAAGTAAATTTTTCAAGAACTAGCATAACAACTGCAAATCAGAAAAAACACATTCATTGGAGATTAAATATCTCGATTCTTCTTCTAGACCCTAGACCAGAGTCCTTCAGATTCTTTCCCTCAATAATAAAAAATAAATAGCATAATCAAAAATCCAATCATCTACAACTAAGCAATAGAAAAACAAATTCATTCCCCAAATCATTTTTATCCATTATGTCATAAATAGACATCAAAATGAAACTATCAGTTATTTAATATTTATAAGCTTCTGCCTATGTGTTTTACCATCCTAAATGTAATGAGCAGATATATTTAACAACTGTTAGTAATAGTCTGAAATAAAGTATATAGCATATGATGCAATAGAGACATGACGTACCAGAATATTCTGGTTTTTAATTAATGATATTGGCACTTGAAATGAAAATAATAATGACTATTTCTCTAAATTGTTCTTAATTTAAGGCTGAGTTTACTGAAAATTAGATTTAATATCTGTATAAAGTTAAGTAATACTTCAGATATCACAATCAGGAATACTGCAATTTAATCTTTTATTTTCAGAAGGCAAAAATGAATTGTTGCAGTCAAAAAAACTAGGGTTCATTGTGATCCAGAAAAAAGTTTGTTAATTCAGAAAGATATTCAAACTACTAGATTATTTCTTTCTATAATCAATGAAAAGTTAGTTAGGACAAACATTTGATATAGTTAAACAAGAAATTAGGGAAATGCCTACTCTAATTGTCAAAATAATTAAGAGATAATATACTCATACATAAAAAAATATTTCTTAATAAACATTTATTGTCACTAAAAAGACAAAAAATAATTTTTCTCCAATCATAAATATGATTTTTATATGTAACTTAAAATAAAAGTATGAGATGTCCAGTAATTAATTTATTCAATCACTTATAAAAATTAAAACTGAATCAATTTCTGGACATCCCATGCATTTATTTTAAGTTAAATATAAAAAACCCAATTTTAATTGAAGAAATCAATTATTTTTTAGTGCACAGTAAAACAATATATATATTATTTTTAACTTTTTAGTATTCATATGGTAAATAAAAACATTTAATATAAAAAATATATTTTCATATTATTTTTAATTTTTTAGTATCTAGATATTTTTTATAATTATTTCTAGTTAAAATGAAGAATAAAAATGTTACAGTTTGTGCAACATTTTAAAGGAAATTTGCAACACATTAAAAATCAATTCCAATATTTTATTTTTTTCATATGTCAAATGTGTTGACCAGGAAGCGAACCTGGGCCAGCTGCTTGGAAGGCAGCTACGCTAACCACTAGGCCATCAATGCTTGACATATTATTTTGTTTTTAGGAAAGATTTTTGAAAAATAAACTTTTACAATCAAGAAAAAATAAATTTTCACCCATTTTAAAAAAAACAATTTTTTTTATGAATAAAAATGTATATGTTTTTATTTCTATTTCAATTTATCATTATCACTTTTTATTGCAACCATTTTTTGTTAAATAAAAATGTTTAAAAATTATACTGCCCTCATGAGCATTACTGAAAACTTCCTGAACTGATATTAACATGTTTGAAATTTATTCTGCTAACACCCTTAGTATATATAGTCACTTGTCAGCCCTGAAATATTTAGTCTTATTGCATTGTCAATAATTTCTAATACATGTACAAAATTTTAAGTAAATCCATTTGATAGAAGTATGATAAGATAAAGCTTAATTTGTCCTACTTTTTTTTAAAAAAAAAAAAACAAACATTTAAGCAAGAAAAAAATATCTAGCATAATATAAAAAAAAAAAACATTCTTAAAACCATTCTGTAATCATAACAAAGATTAAAGTTCCACAAAAAAAAAAAAGAAAATAGAAGTCAGGGTATGATACAAATGAAAACAAGATTTGAATCAAACAACATAGGAATCCCATTACCATTCTTGTGAGATCATAATATATCAACCACCACTCAAACTATACAATTTATTCAATTCCAGCAGAAAATTTACCATTGCTGCAAAAGAATATACAATGTAGTCCACAATTAAAAACATTTAACTTGCATCTATGAACTGCCAACCAAGTATATACACCAATATACTTGAAATATCATTCCAAAATATTTTATGAATCTGACATCATTAAAAAATAAGCATTTAAGCCTTAAAATTTTTTGATTCATTAAAATGTGAAATTCTACACCACAAAAGATTTATTTCATATGCATTTTAACTAGCAATTGTAATTTTCTAACATCATGTAATATCCACTCTGTGGAAATATCATGTCATCATAAGTAAACATTTAAAAAATAACTTACCTTATCCCTAGAATTAATTAAATTTTAGCCCATTAAAACTAAATTCAATAACAGCTTTGTGACAATTTCCAATTATAAAAAAACTTCACAAATGTTAACCATGACCCAAAAAGTATGTATGTGAAAATATTAGAAAATATTGATTCAAAACTAAATATAAAAAAAGTAAATTTAGAAAAAAACTAAGTAAGGTTTTCGCTTACATAATTTCAAAAAATAATATCCAACCAGCTTCATGTATACTACTACATAAAACAATTACATGTAGTACATGGCTTAAAAGTCCCACATTACAATTCCTTTCAAAAGTTATTTAAAAAGAACCAATAATGATGAAAAGATAAATTTGAGGTTCTAATAAAAGCTGTTGTTCAGATAACCTATTAACTATAATTTCCAAATT
The DNA here is from genome assembly GCA_028023455.1 of Epiperipatus broadwayi. Classification (NCBI taxonomy): domain Eukaryota; kingdom Metazoa; phylum Onychophora; class Udeonychophora; order Euonychophora; family Peripatidae; genus Epiperipatus; species Epiperipatus broadwayi. The sequence continues at coordinate 11,520,252 of JAQFVV010012396.1, forward strand.
ATTGACAGGAATACCAATGCTTTCCAATATAAAATAATGACCACCATGTGAATACAGAGGGGAAATGCCCAATCTTATATACTTTGATTATTATCACAAACTAAAAAAAATCAGAGCAAATAGCCAATGCAGTGACAGCTAAAATATATGTCTTCAAGAAATTCCGATCATACCAGTATGAAAATATTACTGAATTTTAAATGAATCCAAATGCACTGTTAGTATACATAACTTCTAAATCAATTCTAAAAACACTTCAGGTAAAACTATTACTTTCTAAGAAACTAGATAAGCAGTTAAATTTAATATTTGATTATTTTCATTTAAATGATTGATCTCCATTTTAAATTTTCACTGAAAGTGATTCTAGAACATGTTCATATGGGCTGTTTAATGTAAGAATTGAGAATAATTTAAAACATTTTTTACAGACTAGAAATTAAAACCAACTTACTCATAGAGGCTTACTTATACCAAATGTAATTAATATTTATAAGGTTGCTTATCTATTATTGTATGTGTATATAAATAAATATAATTTTCAAATTATATTCAATTCATTGAAGATAAAATCTAAAGCAATACGCATTCCAGTAAAAAAAAAATATGATATTGCTTCTAAAAAAAGGAAGAAAAATAATATTTGTTATATTTTTGTAGCTTGATTTATTATGAGTAATATCTTATGAGAATCACTGATTCAAAGAGGTTGCCCATGCTTGGTGCATAGCAATGGAAAAGTTTTATAAATATTAAAAGGCTTGTTGATGATTTATTACAAGATATGCAACAATATTCTTTCCTTGAAAAAATTATGAGATTGTAGAACTAATTTTTAATCATATTAAAAAAACCAATTACATGTCTGGATATAGATTTAGTAAACAGAGAAAAATGAAGAATCAGTAAAGATCCATGCATAATACAACTAAAACGGAATAAAAAATATAAGAAATTACACATACAAAAATCAGAATAACAACTCAAATAAAAAAATTAAATCATAAATACAAAAGAAAGTAATAAATTTCCAGAAAGAAATCTTGAGTGATAGAGTTTAATAAAATCAGGAAGCCCCAAACTGTTAATTATAATTCCATTACTAAAGCAATTGGAAAAGCGTAGAGAAGAAAAACACAAGTCAGAGAAAGCTAAAAAATTTATGATTTATTTTTTAATTTTTTCAAATCATTATTTTCTTTCTGTCACATTTTTTTTTTTTTTGCTTTCCAATTAAAATTAATATATATTTTTAGTTTTTCGATATTATCTACAATTTTCTAACTGCACTTTATTTTTTTATTATCTAAATATAATATATCTTTATAGTGGTATCGATAGTAGTAAGCTGTGATGTGACATATATATATAATGTTATTTTAATTAGTTCATAGAAAATACATATTATGTTGTTTTTAAGTATTTCTAAACTTTAGTCACATAATTTTTATTTCCACTAAATTAACAGAAAAATAGAGAAAGCTGAAAATTTTGATTTATTTTTTAATTTTTTCAAATTATTATTTTCTTTCTGTCACTTTTTTTTTCTTTCCAATTAAAATTAATATATATTTTTAGTTTTTTTGATATTATTTACAATTTTCTAACTACAGTTTATTTTTCTTGTTCTAAATGTAATATATGTTTATAGTGGTATCGATAGTAGTAAGCTGTGATGTGATGTATATATAATGTTACTTTAATTAGTTCATAGAAAAATATATGTTATGTTGTTTTTACGTATTTCTAAACTTTAATCAAATAATTTTTATTTCCACTAAATTAACAGAAAAATAGATGCAATAGGCCATGAAATAATACACTTATTTTAAACGTTTATTGATTACTAGCTCTGGATAATCCTCCTTTGATACTAAAAATGAAAAATGATCTCATTAACTGAAACTGCAGATTAAAGAAACTGGATAAATGACTCTTGAAACGTCCACAACTCTGCAGACAAATAGAAGTGACATGATCAACAAGACCATTAACGTGCTTGACGAATTACATTTCATCAATTGATACAATATTTTCCTATGATCAATTTTCTTAATGATCAGAAAATGTACTTTTTTATATAATATTTATAGGTAGATAGATATTCACAATAAAATGTCACGAATTTTTTTTTTTTAATAAATTCTTCAACAAATATACTGAAAATAATTTCTGATAGCATAAATAGTAGTGTGTGTCTGTGTGTATCTATATATAATCACTTTAAGTAACTATAAAAATTTGTACCATATACATATGCACAACATATGTATTATATGTTTGAATGATATTATAAAATGATCAGCAATATTAAATAAATAATTAAATATATAATCATGCACAGCAAATTTCTAATTACTAAAAAATGATACAATTACAATAGAATCCTATTTACGTTATTTTGTGCCAAGTTCATCTCCACAATTACTTAAAATTCATGATAGTAGGAATCCTATATATGTTTTAAACAGATATATAAACAGTATATACTTATTTATGATTTTTTTTTTTTAAATCCTCATCAATAGCAGCACTAATCACAAATGAGTAACACCATTCTCAATTTCAAGAGAAAAGTACCAAAAAACTAAACAAATAATACTATACTAAAAATGAGTTTTGTGATGAATACACAAATCAATATGTGTACCAAAAATACACCCACACACATTTAAGTGTATTTTTATGCTTCTTTGATATTTTGTAATGTTGCTTTTTATTTCTTCTGCAGAAAACTTTTCTTTCTGAAATATTTCAACACTATGTCTCCAAATGTATTCTTTTTTCTGTCATATCTTCCCAATCAATGTTGAATTTCTTTATAATATCTGAAATAATCCTTATAATATAAATCTCTACCTTTCTTAAGAAAATTATACAAACATTCACCATAAAACAATGTTTTTAGAAAGTCTTGATTCATAATAAAACATTACTTTAGGAAATTTTGCATTGTTCATTTGTTATATACTATGTTCAAACCAAATGTCACTCTATATTAGAGCTATTATAATTTTAAATTTTTAAGAGACATCCCTGAATAAAACTTTTCTAATTCCTTTATGTTGGATCAATTCTGTCCAAATCCCACTTCTACACTATAGAATAATATCTTGTACACAGGTAATTTAATTGTGGTAGCTATTTTTCTTAAGATGAAATACTCTATCTTTTAATTTTTTAAAAGCAGCTCAATGAATTCTGTATGGCATCTCAATACCTAAGTTTACTTTTCTATTTATAAAACTACTAAGACATTCAAACTCCTTTACATTTTTTGGTTGATAAATCATCCAAGCTAAGAGTTGCTAAAGATTTTTCTTTCATCACTAACTGACAAAGAACTGGAGTTTTTTGAACATTGATTATTAAATCAAATGCATTCAAAACATTGAGCATATTCTGTAAATCCTTCTTTGAAATGACTAAAAAGAATACAATCATCAGCATAATGTAAATCCAGAATCCCACAAGAAGTTCTTGTTTTCACTTTTAATCCATTCAAATTAAAATTTCCATCATCAAATTTATATTGCATTTTGATCCCTGTATCATTAAAATATTTATAAATAATTCTAAGGACCAGTCATAAAAATTTAAAACACATATTAAGACATCATCAAAAATAATTATCACAAAAAACACTATACATTATACAAGATATAATACATTTTTATATATACAATAGTAATATTTTATGATATATATGTACTCATATTAAGATATCTAACTAAAATAAAATTTATTATCTTTCTTATAATAAATATTAATTATGGTGTTAATTAAATGCAAATATATAATACTTGATTTTAAGTTGGTAAAATTTAATCACATGCCTGCCTATAGTGAAAAAGTAATACCAATCATTTTCTGTGAAGTTTTACAACTGCAGCATCAGTGTTTATAATTAGAATTAAAAAATGAAAACTGCTTTTTCCTAATTTCTAAATTTTTTTAAATGTTTATTCCACATTTTTTCTAATTCATGAGTCTCAGAAAAACTTCGAAGAAAAAAGAATATAGAAAATAATGGAATTCAGATTCCTCATGTTACTATGAATATATAAACTGTAAAATAAGATATTTTATTTTTTACTATATTACCTTTACTAATAAATATATTTTGAATATCCAAACTCATTCACAATCTTTTTTTTTTAAGTTTACTATAATCCATTTTCATTAAATAAAAATGTTGAAATGGATTAAACACTAATATTCTAGTACAAGGATATCCAACCATAAGTAATTCAAGATCCACATGAAAAAGTAAATATTCATATAAGGCCACATACAAAATAATACAAAATATATATTAAATTATCAGATTCCTATTGTTATTAGGTTTAGCATGCATTTCAAAAATATAAAAAAGTTATGGTGTGTGTATATATATATATATGTGTGTATGTGTGTGTGTTTTTATTGAAGCAGTAGACAAGATATAATAATTGTCTATAATCTATCATTTTAACTAGAGTTCATCTTCATTTATTAAACTACTTATATCAATTTTAATGTTTATAGTTGTCAATTTCCATATAAAAACCTGTACGAAGGTTGCATAAATTCTCATAGTGTAATTCGCATATGACTTACGGGCCATGTTTTAGACAATACTGTTGTAATATACAACAATATGGCATATCTTTTAATCCAGACAAAATTACAATGACTATTACATATATGAACTGTGGCAAAAGTCTTCTAATTTTATTACTTATATTTTCGGCAAATTTTAGATATATTTAACTCTTCCTATGATGTGTAATATAGATTTTGTTTACTAAATACAGAGATCATATGTAATTAAAGAGAAAGGATTTCCACCTTTAATATATGCACTGTACTGATTTTATAATAGCTCAACAATGTCATGTTGACTACTGAGGATACTCTCAAACTAAAACACAAGATAGTTTTAAAAAGATAAGAGTGGCTGTCTTTTCTTTAAACTTACATAATTATATATGCCAATCTTAAAGTGTCTTAGTTTGATACATGAAGATGTTTCTCTATTCACTTTTATGTCCATTTTTTTTTTCACATAATAATGTTTGTGAAAATTTCCAATTTACTACATGTTAGTATTATGAATTCCTAGAAACTATGTAATATTCTAATTTATTTACTAAGTGCATAGATCATATCTAATTAAAGAGAAAGGATTTCCACCTTTAATATATGCACTGTACTGATATTATAATAGCTCAGGGATGCCATGCTGAGTAATGAATATATTCTCAAGCTCTTATCTTTTCAAAAGTCTATCTCAATGTTTAAGTTTGAAAGTATCTTCAGTACTCAACATGACATCATTGAGCTACTATAAGATCAATATAGCACATATATTAAAGGTAGAAATCCTTTCTCTTTAATTACATATGATCTCTGTAGTTAGTAAATAAATTTGTATATTACATAGTTTCTAAGAATTCATAATATTAAGATGTAGTAAATTGAACAATTTTGCAAATGTTAATATGTGAAAGAAAACAATGGATATAAAAGTGAATAAACATCTTCATGCTCTCAAACTAAAATACTTCAGATTGGCCTATATAATTAGAATGTAGGCTTAAAGATAAGACAGTAACTTCTATCTTTTCAAAAGTCTCTATCTTGTGTTTGAGTTTGAGAGTATCCTCAGTACTCAACATGACATTGTTGAGCTATTATAAGATCGGTACAGTGCATATATTAAAGGTGGAAATCCTTTCTCTTTAATTAAATATAGATTTTGATAATAATAAAAAATCGAATGAAAAAGATGAAAACAATGATATAAAATGGATTAAATAGAAAATTTTATGAATGATAAATTAAATAACTTATTGTATGATTTAATAAAAGTGTTAAAAAGTATATCTTTGTGAGTGAATAAGAAGAGCTAATGAATTGTTACTTAATACAAAATAATTAATAGAAGATCAAAATCACTTGGATCAAATGCTTAAAATATAAGTAATATATTTTGGAAATGTTGTGTTCGTGTTTCATATGGATGTGTATACAATTCTTGCCTGGTAATAATGTTTTTCATTAGCAATTATAAGCTTAAAAGAATTGCAAACTAATTTTCTGAAAATGAATTCAACAAACTGAATGATCAACTAATGCCAAAGAAAAAATGATTAATTCATCAACTGCAAGTTATCTAATAACAGGACTTGATAGCAAAATCAAGATTCCTACGTAGCAAAAAATTTTTAAATAATCATATCCAAACTGGGATAACTCTCTTAGGCTGATATCTAGATATCATATCCAAGTTTAACAGTAGCTAAGCTTGATATAGATGTCTTAATCATGTAAGTTAATTCCTTATGCACATAAGCAGTCCATTCCTGAATTCCCTTACATTTTCAGCTTAGAAACTAATATGTATGTTATGAAATAACTTGAGATTGCTATGAACGTTTGTCAATGATGAACCTTTAATTATTAACTTGCATTATAGTATAAACAATAAATAATTAATTAATATTTACAGTTTGCCTTTTTAATGCGATAAAACACAACAGGAAGCACGGCAAATAAATTAATATTTAATTTTTTTATTTAATTAACTTTTTTTTTTTAAGTTTGCCCTTGTTATCGAGAATTTTCTTTTTAGCCGATTAAGACAGGTTAAGAAACAAAGGATGCTGGATAACGTTTAAACTATGAAAAAAAAACTTAAATTTATTTTTTGATTTTTACTATTTAATTATGATGCTATTATTTTGCAATAAAATAAGATTAGCAAAAAATATAAGATGATGCTTCTTTTAAAACTATCAAATCCCTTTTAACGGAAACAGTAGGTACATTTTAAAATTTATTACGTAGGAACTTAATAATCTTAAGTTGTATTGGTCAAAGAATTAAATCCCTTTTGGATGAGAAAATGAGATATATTCTCGTTTTATATATTAAATTAATATTACTTAAATTAAACAGTGCTTAACAATTATTAAATGAGTATAAAATATTTTTCAAAAAATAAAACAAGAAAACTATTTTTCATTAGCATTCTGATTATGCTATACACATCAGTCAGACCTGTATTTAAATATGTCTCTGAGGTTTGCAGAGAACTAATTCTTTCGGTAATTCTAAAAGATGACAAACAGCGGCTCACTTTAAATTATTCGCTGGAATTACACGTTTAGAGATTTGTTGAGCTGGTTGGATAATTTAAAAGTTTTACTGATTAGAAATATTCTTAAGAAAGACTTCTTTAAAGCTTTAGTTTTTATTGCAGAAAGCTTAATTTTAAAGTACTGTACAGTATTCGGCAGCAAATTAATATAAATATATGAAGCAATATGTATATACGCACAATAAATATGTTGTTCACAGTCTAACGGAAATACAATAAGTAGGCAATAAAATATTAAAATCAAGTGATAACACATGATAATCACCAGAAATAATCCTCTTGACATAATTTATTCTTTCTTTTCAATTTTAGAAAACGTTTTAAACTTACATCAGTAAATCAAAGAATGCATATTTATATCACAAATATTATAATTTAATATAACAATAATTATACATACCATATACAGTTTTCATATTAAAATATAATAAATAAGAAAATAAGTTTAATTTATATTACTATTCATCTCTTCACATAATACATATGTTGAGTCATCTGTCTAAAGAGTAGATTCAAATAAATAAGCAATAGATAAAGATATTATGAACAAGTAATGACATATGAACATAGCAAATAATAATTTGCACCTTTCAATATAATATATTTTAGCACTTCCAATGCAGAGTTATATCATAAAATAATAAGACTTTTTACATCATTATATATATATGTAATAATAATATTTTAATAATGAATAATTTGATCAAGCAATATTTCATCAACATAGTTTCTGTATAAACAATCGTTTGCTAATTGACTTAATGCTAAACCGTAATCTTTTATAGATTCACCCTCTGCTTGTCTTCTGTTTCTTAGACAACCGGGCTATGTGTTTAGATTGACTGGGGCTAAAATGATCGCTTAACTTTTTCACAATATTCTCATACGCTACTTTATCCTTTATAGGTAAATTGTAATATTTATTTATTATCGCAATTATCCCTCTGCCTGATAGGCACAGCAATGCTGCTATTTTTTTTTCTTGTCGTTCACAATACCATTGAACAAGAAATTGTTTTTTAGCGAAGTAGCGTAAAATGGCCATTCCCCAGCATCCCCTATATCAAATTCGGTTATTACCGACTGTCCCAACATTTTTTATTTATATATATACTCATGACAATAATCCTAGTTTATACTACTACTCTAAAACAAACTATTTACTTAAGACACCCTATGACAATCCCTACTTTCGCATCCAGTTCGGATACGACTGACTGCACCAAATTGGTTGTGTATTCGGCTATGAAGCTGACTACCAATAATTACCACAAAATTATAAATTACCAAAACATTATTAATATGGATTAAATATATTTATTTACATATTATACATACACATAAATTAGGGTTTAATTGAGTAGCAATCATATTTACTTTATCTACACATATAATAAACCAATGCTTGATTTAAAATTCTACCTTCACTGCCCATATTGCCACTGAGTAACTAATCCTGCCACTATACTACTGGTAACATTAAATGAATACTAAACTAAAACTCACAGTTATTTTACACAAAACACAATCCTAATTGGGTCTTTTCAGGCGTACGTAAATAATAAAAGACTAGTGCAGTCTATTAACATTTTCCCTAGCTGGCTATCTTTAACCTTCAGAGGCATGGGCTCTGGGACTCATCCATCAATGCAGAAAAGTCAGGGCACTTTTCCCTCAGCTTTCCTCAAGGTCCATGACACCCATGACACAGCAACAACAGCAGCTCATGATGAGTAGAAAAAAACTAACAACACTTTCTCTTTTTAGTGCACACTATTTATACTAATTTTTCCTTGCTTGATATCATTCATAAATTTTAACATTCCAATGTAACTGCAATTCCATTTGGCTGATGCATCTTTACCACAATAATTAGGATCCATGTTTTAATTATGTCTGTTCACATCCCTTAGTAATTAGCTTTAAATATTTTATCCCTTTGTTGTTGTTGTTTTTAATGTGTCAACGCGTTGGCCAGGAAGCAAACCCCGGGACAACTGCTTGTAAGGCAGCTGTGCTAATCACTTGGCCACCAACGCTTGACTTTTATCCCTTTGTTTGCTTTTAAAATTAACTTAATGCTTGATTTTAAACAATACACAGTTTTCTCTGTCTCTTAAATCCATTAGTTATATTTGGTCTTGTAATTAACAACTTGGTTTATCTTTCGGCAATATTTTGTAGAATGCTTTTAACCTAAGATCTTTGTCTGTTTAAGTTTAATTTAGCTGCCAACCATCTTTCTTTGTTCCTATTAAACTTGAACTAAAAATTATCTAAAATAAAGTTTCTTTATTTTTTTACCGAATTTATAGACATAGCTTGAAAATCAATATTAAAAAAAAAGTGAGAATTACTTTAATGGACAGGCTTCAATCCACTCCAATCTCCAACTTTTCAGCCATCCATATCATTAAAAATCTGATGATGAAAACTCAAATCCCATGCTGATGCTAATATTATTGCCATGCCCATATTGACCTGAAGTCACTCCGACCCCTCATGTATAAGACCATATCCATTTAAATACATATAAGAGGGATGGACAGGATACAAGCTTGATGTGTAAATATTTGAAAACCAGGCACTCTTCACAAACCTGGGAGCTTAATTGTAAGTATAGGGGATTTGAACTCAGATTTTCAAGCACCCTTCAACTATCCACACTATCTCATACAACTGATACACATGACCACACACATGTAGAAAAGATAATCACCAATATACGTATTTCATGCTAAACCAGCACTCATCAGTTGATCCAGATTATCAACTCCCACACATATATATAATTAGTGCTCAGTTTATATTAAGATAGCAAATCTTCATACTTACAATTAAGCTCCCAGGTTTGTGAAGAGTGTTTTCAAATATTTATAAATGATCTATAAGATCAGGACAATCAAAGACCCATTAGTAAGGACTTGGTTACATAAACTATCTTGGAATTATATATAAAGAAGAAAAGCATTTTTAAAAAAGGAGCCTCATATATTCTTTTGAATGTTTGTCTTGATATATTTGGGAAATCCAACATTATTGAATTCAATAGGGATCCTGAGAATTCTAGAGGAAAAAGTTTTGAATTGCTTGTGTTAACTTGCAATGATATGAAATAATTAATCCTAAACTAGAGGATGTAAAATGCTAATACATCTTTAAGAATGATATTGATAATAAGTTACTAATGAACAAAAACAAAAACCACTTGCAATAGAAAAAACCATTCTTTAATTTTATTGCTTAAACCTTCATATTAGTAGTTGGAATAAAACATCAAGAAAAATATATAGTATGGATAAAAATAACAAAGGAAAAAGAAATCCATTATGATTTATCAAATAGAAGATGCCAAACTAAAAATCCAGTTTGCATAAAATTTGGCAATTTATGCATTGATGTCATGTAGATTTACTATTCCTCTATAATAAAAGCATTATCAATAAAGCATGTATCTCTCTCCCTAAACATAATGACTATTCTAATAACAATTATTGAGAGTTCCTATAATAAAAAAACAAGATTTATGTAGAATGCAAATAAAAGAAAAGAAAATCATTTTTGTTTTTTGCTTCTGATTACATTAAAAGTAGACAAAAAAAATTGACGCTATAGATCCATTTTTAAAAAGTGTACGTGTCAGCTGCATTGGAAGAATCAAAAGAACTCTTGAAACTGATGTGAATAGCCATGAGAACAGTCAACTGTTTTTTATTTGTGAATGCAATTACTTCCTGAAAATGAACATTTTACAATGAATATTATTATTAGACAGAACAAATTAGATAAATAAAATTTGGATTATTTTTTTTTTAAAAAGTTAGGCTTCTCAACCAAGAATCCTGAAATGATCTTGTAAAATAAGCGTTATTCTGGTCCTATTTCTTGTTATTAATAAATATTATTGAAGCATATTGAAATATTGAAATGATAACCAGTTGTAGAAACCAACAAGTATGATGAAGTATGTATTTCAAATTTTTGTAATAAGTGGCTGCAATATTTAAGCTAAGAATATAACAAGGCTAAAATTGCATGCTTGCCCAGTAAAATCTTCAACAGCTTATCAATAGAAGTTGAGATTTAGCCAATTAGATAAAAAATATAAAGAGAAAAAAAAATTCCTTGAAGTTTTGCATATTTTTTTGATTTCCATGACAGTCAACAAGGACACTCATTACTAATATAAGATTGTTGATTGTTACTGATTTTATTTTAAGTATTATTAACTTTATAATTTAAGTAATACATAGTTAGAATGCAGTTTGAAATTATAATTAACTATTTGTTAGTCAGCTTTCAGGACACGTTTTATTCACCTGTTTTTAATTAAAAAGTGATTTCTAGTTGCCTTGACAACAAATTGAGATTATTGTTTGTTATTGATATTGGTATTGTTGAATGCTTTCATGTATATATACTTCTACATGAAAAGTAGATAATTGGAACAATTTATCATAGCTGGTCAGAGAATAATGATTTAAGAATTTTTCCACTTCGGACAGAATCAAATGGCTTGATCAATGCAATAATCAATTTCTTTATATAATGTAATTAGTTAGGTTACATGGCACACGGCATCATAGCTGTAAGTGTATATTTATATAAAGTAAAGGAAAAGTAGAAATAAACACAGACATAAATTTTTGTAGATATTTTTTACATCTCTGGAATAAAAATAATAAATAAATGATTAAATAACTCTGAATTTAAAACAGAATTTTATTATAAATTAAAACATTTAAAAAGGTCTAATAAATATTATTTGTAATTCTAATTTTGAATTTAAAAACAAACATGTCTACTAATAATTATAAAAATATCTATCTTTGAATATCTTTTAATTAATGTTTGTATACATTATCTATGTAAAAATTTCTATTATCTATTTTGAAATTTTTTTAATTAGTTAAACTGATAAAATTTCCAAAATATATCTTTTAATTAAAAAGTGTTTTTGGATGGATTAAAATTGGTTTTAATCAAGACAGATTAAAAACAGTTACAGTGTTTTTATTACCTTAATAATAAAAAAGGATCAGACAGATGGAAAACAGTCTGCAATGTGTTTTATCACCTTAGATAATTCTATAAATGGGCTGATAAAAAAAATATCAGTTCAGTTTTGGCTTGTAGTTTTTGTAAGAGCTAGCCAGAAGAGTCTGATATTAAGTCTTGGCTAAATATATTTTGTAAGAACTGGCCAAAAAGGCTTGCATAATATTTTTGAAAAGCAGAATAGCCAGCTGCAGAGTTAGCTAGCAGAATTGGACAGATCTCTCATGAAGATGTAGTTGAAATCAAGAAATATTGTAAGCCATAGTAGAACTTGAATTATGTATAATAATTTTTTAAATCATAAATGTGATAATTTTTTATTGTATGTTAATCAAAATCAGAAGACTTCTAATTGTAGAGTCATATTATAAAGACTTTATTTTCATTATATATATATATATTATTATTATTATTATTATTATTATTATTAATCAACTTGATTTCAATTGTTAAAAATTGTATTGCATCATCTCTTGGTCATTATAACAATAATAGAGCTTAAGTTCTCTGAGCTAGATTTGAGCACAGGCTGAATATATAAATGGGGATATATTTAGTGCTTTAGGGGTATTCAGTTGACAAGGGTCCTGTTTTGGCATGAAGAGTATATTCTTCAAAGTCCCTGCACTACATTTTATTTAGTTTAATCTATTAGAAATTAAGTCCATAGATGGCCAGTAAATTAATGGTAATAAGTGGTCAGACATTGATGATGATCAGCATATTTTAATGTCCCAGTATTATTGTTTCTGATTTTTTTCTAGTTATACAATCCATGGATGAGCACTTATGATGGTGCATCCAAACTATGGTTTAAATAATTGCCCAAGCTGGCAATGGTTCAATAGTTAGTCTGGTCTACAGAAGACCCATTTCAAATCCAGTCACTAGATTGACTGTTGGTATATTTTGATGTATCATTTATGATGATGAATGGTTTCTTTTGAGTATTACTAGTACTTACTTTATATTGATAGTGCTGGTTGATGTATGGTTAATGATACTTTTAACTGATTTCTTCTAATCTAGCTGGCTGATCTCTCAGAGATCTCTTGATCTCATGCTCTTTGCAATATATAAAATTGCTTACATATTTTTGGGATAGTAAACATTATTTTAATATCTCTTACTTCAATCATTACTTTTTGAAATTTTTATATTTATATTTTGAACTGGGAGTGAAGATGATTTTCCATTATTCCATGTTCACCTTGGATCAAACCCAAGATATCCCCCATCTCATCACAATAAATATAGAAATATTTTTTAACTTTTCTTCTATCATTCATTACTGATAAAGGCTAAAGGCAATTAAATATAATAAAATAGTTATTTCTATATTTGTAGCTGTAATCTGTATTATTTATTGATTTGATTCTATACATACATTTCTACAATTTTATAATTAACATAAATTCTCTTGCACTTCAAACATTCAATTCTACGCTCTGGTAAAGCTTTACTGGTATATTTATTAAAAGATAATATAAATAAATATATTCTATGAAAATATGCATTAATAAGAATATTTGTGTTTATTATTATGCAATAATAAACACAAACGGTAAGCATTTTAAATGCCCATGTAGAATGTCTATATGACAAAAGCTAGTTGGCTGATATACATTAGCATGGTTTTCTTCTATACTTACAATCACATGTTTTGAATGCTGAGGATTATGAAGTGAAAAATTCTAAAAGTATAAAATATTAGCACATAAGTAAAGTTAAAAAATAGAGTTAATCAATGTTTAGGTAAAAATTAAAATGTCGATATATTTCATTTTATTACATTTAAAATCTGTATCTTGTCAAGCGTTGATAGCGAAGAGATCAGCACAGCTACCTTGCAAACAAGCAGTAAGTTGCAAACGGTTGTTGTGGGTTTGCCTCCCGGCCGATGGTATGACATATGAAATTCTGTATCTTGAGTCCTATCAAACACAACATTTTCTAACAATCATCATCATCATCAACCATTATCAATCCACTGCACAATGAAGGTCTCTCCAAGTTTAATCCATCTTCTCCGATCTTTAGCTCCTCTTCTCCACATCACTCCTGCATATTTTCGTATTTTATCCATCCATCTCACATGTGATCCCTTTCTGGGTCTTTTACATTCTCTTGGAATTCCCATTTAAGATTTCAATTGTCCATCTATTATCATCTCTTCTAGCAATAAAATATAATTAATAATGATTCATATATTTATTAAAAGGTAAATTGGTCTGGATTTCTTTTTTTAAATATAACTAAAACAAATTTTTCAAAAACATTAATTTTTATCATATAAATGCTACTCTTTTTATTTTTACCTTATTAAATTACTAGATTAAATTATATTAAAAAGATGTCAAACAATAGCAAACTATTATTGAGAATAATCAAGTCTTATCATTTTGCTTAAGTTCACTGTCTGATTATTTTATTAGACTTCAATAAGATATCATAACTTCACTTAAATTTTCTATAACTACAGTTAATCTTTTTTTTTTTTCTCAGACAACTGAACCATAGCTAATTTAGCTATTCATATAGTTATATCAAATAAATAAATAATTTATACTTTTTTAAATGTAGAATTAATATAAATAGTTCAGATAAGCATTAGCAAACTATGTTAATTTAGTATATGGATTTTTTTTTAAAAAAAACAATAGCTTAACTATTAAAAAATATCATAAAGAAACATAGATTCCAACCAAGTGATAAACTAACTCACAAGTGGATTTGTTAAGATATGTAATTTTGCCACTATAGTTATAGATGTAATAGTTATTAATTATGTGGCTTGTGTTGGACACAATGAGCCTGAATTGTCCTGAATCTGCTAATGAGATTCCAATAATGGAATAAGAATGATCAAATCCAACTGGCTTTATTGTTGGATATGGAAAAGAAATTTATTTTGAACTTCATATAAAATTCATTTAATAAGTCATAATTCTTCATTTGTAGATTCTTGGTTGAATAATCCAAAAGGGGATTTTGATTTGTGATGTTTTATATGATGAAACTATATATTTTAAGTTATTTCTAAGTCTAATCTATTTAATCACTTCTAAAATATTTTCTATTTAAAGCAAATTATCTTCTGATAACTAATAGAGGAATATTAAAAAATCAAAGCTATTGAAAAGAAGTAGTCTTGAATGTGCCAATAAGTAAATAAAAAATCCACAAGTTTAGTGTGAGTACTTTTTTCCAACACATATGCTCATGCTAAAGAAGATGTCCACAAAGTATTATATCACAACCCCAAATAGTACCAACCAGCTTTCTAAGGAGATGATTCCTAAAAATTATTTTGGATCTAACTCATGTTAA
The DNA here is from genome assembly GCA_028023455.1 of Epiperipatus broadwayi. Lineage (NCBI taxonomy): Eukaryota > Metazoa > Onychophora > Udeonychophora > Euonychophora > Peripatidae > Epiperipatus > Epiperipatus broadwayi. The sequence continues at coordinate 11,535,784 of JAQFVV010012396.1, forward strand.
GCTGTAGTTTAAGACTATTCCTAGATAGCAAAGGCTAAGACTGTGTTTCAATATATTATTGTAAAATGTTATATATTTAGATTATAAGATGCAGGTTTTACCATAAGTGAAAAATTGTGACCCCCCCCCCCAGCAGGAGCAATGAGATCATGATTTATCTCTTTTTATCTTGTATTCATTATAATTTATAAAATATTAGTTATTGTTATAGTCTTATGTAAAAATTGATTAATTAAAAAAGGCTACATTGTAATCTGGTACTCAATGTTTATTCAAAACTTCCAAATGGTTTCAAGATGAAAACAAATGCTTATCCTATAAAATATAAGCTTGTACAGTTAAAATTTATATTGTACTGATTAGGTTATTTATTGTCTGAAACTTGAGAAGATACATACTACAAAAGCTTATACTTTCACTCTAATTGAGACAATACAATATCAAAAATGTAAATTAATTTTCTACCATTTTTTTAATAAGTCAAAAGAATTTTCAAATAAAAAAAAATCCTATATATGTGTGTTAAACCCACTAAACATCACATGATCACCATCTCTTACATTAGCACATAATTGTTATTAAACAAGACAATGGCCACAAGCCAGAAACTAGTCTGGGGATATTGGATGAGTAGGCATTAGATAGGGATTTTATGCACTAAGCCTTCTGGCATCCATTGATTACTCTGTTTAACACAGGGTGGCACTACTGTATGGAGAGAGTTTTGCCTTGTTATATACTTGTGTGTTAGTGATTCAAATTAATTTAATAATATAACCTATTCCTGGATTCTTATTAGTATTTTTCATAAGTATTTGTGTTTTTAATTATTACTTATATATATATATATTCAATATATTATCCATAGTTAGTTCCCATTGAATATAACTGCATTATTACAAACATACAAAAATTCAATTACAGACATATTATAATAATAATCAATATATTTTGTGAGAAAGATTCTAATAATCACAGAAGCGATTAATGATGTTTCAAAGTGTAGAAAAAAATATATATTTTTTTTTAATGCTAAACATTTTATAAAATTAAATCAATGCAGTAGCTGAATTATAAACAATGTAAAATGATTAATGATTCGTGTAAGGAATTATGTACAGACATGCATTTATTACTATTATTAGTAGTATTGACCAACTACTGATAAGGAAATATAAAACACTAAATAAACAAGACGAATCAAAATACAACATTGCATATGAAATGAAATGATTAACTGAAGCTTCAACATTTATTTTTTAGAAAAATATAAATCAAAAAATACATAAAAATAAGAAGTAAAAATAAAATAATATATATAAAATAAAATTATTAACTAAAGCAGGCAATATTTCTTTTTTAAATCGACTTTATTTAAAGAATGTTTAAGTGCAATATATGATTCGTTTATGTTTAAGAGGACGCAACGATTTAAATTTTGAAATTACATCAAATAGGTATTAATAATATATAAATCTTAAATTTATATATTATAATACAACCATTATAAATATCAATTATTATAATTACCTTTAAAAATGTAATATTTGTTCTTTAGAGCAATATAGAGCTTAGTTCTTTCAATAAGCTGCAAATATTTAATTGATAAAAAGACATTCATATCAAGTTCTATATTTGAATTTCTCAAAGTTCAACAGGTTTGGTTTAGTCCCTAACCACAAAAATAAGGCATTAATCACTCAATTTATTTGCAATAAATATGTAATCATAACATTTTATATTTCTTGTATATATATATATATATTGTCTGAATAAACATAGAATAATAGCAGGAGGTAAAAATAATAATGCAAGGTTAAGTCATCTGCCTAAAAGCAGATAGTTATTATGCATGCAATAGCATCCAAGTGATAATGCTTGATCAACCTTAGTGGAATTTCACCACTACTTGCAATTTATTCTAATGTCACAAATTTTAATGGGCTCCATATCTTTAAGAAGCATACAAAATCTTAGACTAATAAAATATGAATATAATAATAGAAATTGAAATACTTGCATTGAAACAATATGCTATTACCATTACAGATATTTGCAGTGAACAAATAAAATTTCTGAACCAATCTCTTAGTCCAAAAGTGAAAGGTCTTTATTTATTGTTACTGATTTTGCTTCAACTAATGCTAATTCTAAAAAGTTTCTAATCTGATTTTTAAAATCTTTTATAATAGCACTAAATCTTAGATAAACCCATCTAGTTATTGAACAAAATGGAGCTACTAGTTTAAAGATTGCAGATGGCTTATTAAGTTGATAACCTGGAATCGAGTCCTGATTAAAAAAGTAACAAAAATAAATAAATAAAATATGGACTCTCCATATTTCTTCACCTCTAAATTAACATACAGAACTGTTATTTAGATGTGAAAAGTTTTAAAACTTATATTTTTACTAAAAGTTTTACTTTTAATGGAGCAAGATTTTATAATAAACTTCCTCTCCATATGACATATAAAAATAGTTTGATTTAAAATAATAAAAAAGATAAATCTTTATTATTGGTAGGATTGCTTTAAAAGATGATGTGGAAAAAAGAGAAAAAAATTATTATTGTTTTTTTTATTATTAATAATATATATATTTACTAATATTGTATTTATTTTTTTGTATATATTTCTTATGAATCTTTTTGATTTAGTAGAAGATCAACTATTTTCTGAATCTTGCCACTTGCTAAATTAAGTTTTGTATGTATATTTTTTGTTATTTGGCAATAAAAAAAATAATCTATCTATCTATATATTTATCTAACTATTCATCCTTAATATCTATTTATCTATCTTACTGACATCATTCCTGAAATTTTCTGAGGATTGATATTTGACTATTGTTTGTACCAAATAATATTAATTTTTAAAAAGATCATCTCTTTATAAATATATATCCAATTTTTGGTCAGATTTATTTTGCTAAATAATCATTAAATACATTGTAATATGACTAAAATTCTGATTGTGATGCATCATTGTGAATAACATATTTGTCACCTAATTCTAAAACTGGATAATACTTTTCATGTCTTCTGTGTCTATTTTTCCTTAAAAAAATAATGTTATATTTTTTTAATACTTTTCATATTATAAAAGAAAGATAATTTAATTTTCTATGTTCATTTCTTGATAGTGATCCTTATCTAATAGTGTTCATTGATAGTTTTGGCTCATTAATAGTGGTGCTAATACTCATGGTATATAATGGCTTTCTGTCTAGATGGCAAATTTTACCAGCAGCTTTTATTATATCATTTTTTTCATAATAAATTTTTAGACTGAACTTTTTATTTTAGTCAAAACTAAAACAAAAACTTATTGCTTGACTTTAAAATTTGTAATAATACCAATATTACCATAAATGCAGGTACAAATATATATTTGTAATAAGCAGGGCATTAGATTGTTTGTAATAATATATGTATTTATACCAGCAAATTACAGTTATCACATAATGTCATGTAAGCATTTTTAAGATGCATCTGTTAAATGTTTTAGCCTTTCATGTTATTATTAGTTATCACACACTTATATTTTAACTATAAAATCAAAAAGAATTAAAGAACTGACTACACTCTATATTACTTTGACATGTTTTATTTGATTTGTCTTAAATATATATATATATATATCTTTGGTTTTGTCCTTTATCCAAATTATATTTTTATATGTAAATAAATGTATGTGTAAACAAAATTTCATTTATATAAGACTATAAAATTTCATCTTTATATAAATCATACATATCTGACAAAAGATTTCAGCTTAATCTTTAAGATAATATACTTTTTTCTGCAAAACAAACTCAAAACTAAACCTAAAATGATACTTTATCTAAAAAATAAAAGTAGATATTGTTAAACATTTACAAAACATCTAAATTAAAGGCACTCATTTCTTTTTTTTTCCATTTTTCATAAATTGTTACCATAAAAGAAACAGTGTTGAAAGAAATGAAAATTTTTTCTAAGTTGTTAATATAAAGAATAGCAAAAGTTATAAAGATGTATGCACAAAATAATTTATATATTAGTTAGGATAATTTTCTTATAGCACTAATAAATATAATATTTTTGTAATTTTTATTTTTTTATAAAATTATAATGAAAAATATATGAGAATGCCCAAAAGCAAAGTAGAGTAATTAGGCAATAAAGCACTATGACCAAACACTAGTATTTGATCCTTTTAAGTGGAAGCTTGCCACTATTTGCCACCCTCTTATTCTAGCATACCAAATTTGGAACTATATCTTATATAAATTTCATGCATTTAGGAGAAATAATTCATTCTCTTTACTCTACTCCAGAGCCATATATTGCAATTTTGCATAATCAATGAACACAAGGTAGCAATGTCATATAGATAAAGTCGTAAGATGTTTTTTTTTGTTATATTACTATACATTTTAATTAGCACTTACATCATTTTTCAAACAATTTTGTTGTTGTTGTTGTTGCTGTTAATAAATATGTCATTCAAATAAAATATTTAGTCATCTAATTGTGATATGCTATTATATATTAGATTTGCCAAAAGAAAACATTGATAATAGAAAATTTTATACAAATTTTTCTTGTACAGGCAAATATTACTCCAAATGAAATTTGTCTTCCTGATCAAAGTATTGAAATAAATGGAAAGCACACTCCTTCAGCATAAGAATGAACAGCTTTATGATTATTTGGAAATTAAAAATATGGAATAATGAAATGGTTATTTGTTACAAATGAACACATTATTTATTAAGAACTAAAAATTAACTTAGTATTTGAAAACAATATTATGTCTATGATAAAGAAATAATACTCAATACCTCATGATTACCATCTTAAAACCTAGTTAACTTGAAATAAATTTTAAAGCTAATATGCACTGGAACAAAGGGAGCTAATGTTGAAGAAATTAAGTGCAGAAGTAATTTAAGAATACTTCTATCAATGGTTATAAATATTTGTTTTTAATAGTTTTGTTAATTTTCCTATTTGAAAATTTTTGAACCATTTTTACACTTAATAAGGAACAATAAAAACAATAAAACTTCTGATGACAAAGTAATGAATACAAATAATGGCACAGTATCATTATTAATGATCTTTTCATAATTACATTTAATAATTCTCTTGTTGTAAGATGGTTAATGTATTTGACAATGTTATACCAGAGATATTACATATATGTATATATAATAATGATGATTGACTACAACAACCACATCAGAAAAAAATTACTTAATATATAGTTTCAAAATATGATTTGATCAAAAATAATTTTTTCATGTTGCAGTAATATAACGGGGAGGGGGTGATAATTAAAATGATTCAGGAGGTGTTACGAATAAATTGCAATAATAAAGATTATAATTGCTTATAAATGCACACTGGACAAAAACAATATAAAACCATATTGTGATATTTGATTACAGTTATGCTTTCAGTTAAATATCATTTCAAAATGTATGGGAAAAGATAATCACAATTTTTTTTAGACTATGTTGAAAATCATGAATAGTATGAAATAGATGATAAATCACTATGGAAAAATGGTATTTATATAATTACCACAAATTGAAGTTGTTTTGACATCACCACATTAGTGTTATACACACATAACCACCAAAATCTGAAATGCTTAAAATAAGATAATGGTCTAATTCCTGTATAGAATTTATTGACCATTTTTGAAATAAAGCATAGCTAATATATTTTTAGAATGAAAAAAATGCTTTTCCAGACCAATGAAACAACCTGTGTAAAATTTGATATTTTTAGGATCATAATGTTCATAAAGGCAATACTGATACTATGTTCATATCTAAGATGGAGAACCTCAGTTCTTTCTTCATCTATTAAATAGCATCCAGAATAAACAATTTAACTAATCAACAACTCATCTCTTCATTTTCTCTCACATTGTATGGCTGCCAATGTTTGTTCCTTTCACAGATGCTATCATTACTGTAATAGATACTATTCAATTTTTTTTTTCAAGATTCTTATAATGTTCATCGCCATATTTATTATGTTTCCAATTTTACTTAAACTTCTTTCCCTGTGAAGCTCATATACAGAAATTTTTACATAACAATATTTTCATATAATATTCAGATACTTTAAAATATTGCTAATAATATTGTTCTAATTTAAATAGGCTGAAAATATGATATTTTCAATTTATTTATTTTTTACTTACTTTTAACTTTTTATATCTTAGCAATCGCTATCCCTAAAATTGGTGATTTTGTGAATTACTTTCAATAAATAAATTAACTAAAAAAATATCAACTATAACAATAACAACAATAAGAATAATAACAAGAACAACAATGATAATAATAACAATAATATCATCATCATCATCATCATAATAATAATAATAATAACAACAACAAACAGGAGATATGTATATTGGTGATTATTTATCATTTCGATATGTGTGTGATCAAGTGTTTCAGCAGTATGAGATAGCATGGATAGTTGAGGGTCATGTGAAAGTCTGAGTTCAACCCTCTATATATTACATATTAGAGTGCAGGTATGAAAAAGCCTGTTTTGTAGAAAAAAATTCATATATTAATAATAATAAAGTAAACAACCTTTTCACACTTATAAATTTCCTCCATTAATTTCACTTGAAATAATTGTATTTATCAGTTACTGAGGAGGTCAAATAAACATTTTAAAGCGACACATTGAGTACAACAATTTTATTCAACTTAGTAAGATGAGCTTAATTCTAATTTTCTTCAGCTGGAAATTAAATCCAAGAACTGTTAGCTCTTGAGTCTGCATCTTAGAACAAATCATTTGAGAGGTGACTAATAATCAAAAATCTTATATATAGATATTTCAACTAGCATATATAACACTATAATTATATCAAGAATTAAAGAAAGTATTTAACTCTTCAAATCCAGTGTATGCAACTGGCAATAACTTCAGCTATCAAAACGCTTACAGAATTCCTAAGAATTGCAGCCACGGCTTCTTTGCATCTTCAGTAACATTTACTCATCAACAATAAATATTCTAAACCAAATAATTTTAAATATATAATTATTTAAATTCTATATGCAAGATTTTTACAACTGTGGGTAATTATCACATGCTACAAATTCCTGTGACCCAACCATTAGCCAGTCAAATAAATAACAGTATATAAATAATTAGTATCAAAAAAATTATTTAATAAATAAATAATATTAAAAGATATTTGCACTAAGTAGTGTATTCAAGAATATATGATAAATTGTCTGCTCAGACATAGTATAGGAAACAGCGAATTACGATCAAGTAATAATACCTGATCATCGGTAGCAATACTTTGCTTATTGCTTGCCATCACCTCTTAACATAAGTCATTTTAGCATTTCAACATCAAAGAATTTAATGAGACTATAAATTAAGGTGTGTAAATATATTAAAATTCAGTCGCTAAAAAAATAGTGCAAAGATAAAATAAAATTTTATATTATCAGTTGCTTAATGTTGCCAATTATTGTTTGAACAACATAATTGTAACTTGAAAGAAATTTCATGTTAATTAGCAAATTAAAATCTATCCACCCTTACCTACATTTATCTCAATTGAGACCAAACTAAAAAAATTTTCTCAGTATCAAATTATTCTTAACTAAAGCATTCTTGAAATTGTATACAAAAAATTTTAAAGCTGGTTCGAAATTGGAATACACAAAACAAAAAGATCCAATCCCATCAAGCATACTCATCATATATCAGGCTAAATTAATGGATAACATCAAAGAAAACTGCAAAGAAATATTGATACATGAAATGGAATAAATAATGTAAAATATGAAAATAATAGAATAATCACTGAAGAAAATAAAGAAACAATAAAATTTATATGCTAAATGTTTATACATAAATATGGCCAAAACAATATCAAGAATAATGGAATCATATATTTTGTATATCTTGGGAGTAATACCAGTAGTGTAAAAAAAAATAAAAAACAACTATGAGTCATAGACAGAAATTTTTTAAAAAAATTAAAATATCAAATTGCAAAGTTAGATAGATTAGACATATGCTTATTTGATAGTTTATTATTTAGTTATAAAACAATGATAATAACAAAACATTTAGTGAGAAGAAATATGGAATATGTTACAGAAATTTATTGAAAATTGATAAATGACAAAAAAAAATTATAATAAAAAATTATATAAAAAAAATAAATCAATTCATTAGTAAAAAAGTTATAATTATTTAGCCATACATTTCAAATAAAAGATGACAGAAAATTAAAATCTAATTTTTAATATTACACAAATAGAAGAGAAAGACATCATAATATATAAAAAGATGACATTAAACAACAGTTTGTAGCTAATTTATGTTCTTGGAAAAAATAGATAAAACAGTGATCTGTTAAAAAATACATCTCTATAGGTAATGAGATCATGTTTTCTGATAAAAAATGATGAAACAGTTTACTGCTTAACTAATAGCTCAATACAAAAAATATGTTAGTTAACAAATAAGACTGATGTGATAAAGCAAATCTTACATGATTTATTATTTCATTGGGGGGGTGGGGGTGCAAAAAAATTTCTACTTAGATAACTCAAGATAAGGAGACATTATTATTAGTACTAGTTGACTGAAAATACTATACCTAGTTACTAGTACTGTGCTAGTAGTAATAAACTGATGTTGCTATAAAAAAAAATAAAACTAGTTAAGAATCAACACTAATAATACACATGATCATATCTTAAATAATTTATCTACTGCGTTATAGAATGTAAGAAGAAAATTACCATCTTATTAACTTTCTCTTCCTCCCAAATAAATAAGTAAATCCTATGATGATGCTGTGTCATCAAAAGTATTTATGAGTTCCGGGAAGTGAAACACCTACTAGCCAACCATTTATAAATCTTTTTGTTTAGTTTGAATTTCCGCAAATAATTTAATGTTATGGCATTTACTAACGAATAATAAAATGATTGCTGATGAAAGCTAAGAAAAAAAATTATGATTCAAATCAAACAAAATAAACATCAAAATGATGACTACTGACGATTGGTAATCTTATTATGTTTCACATGAAGTAAATTGCACTGAATTACAAGGAACTAATAAACTACTCCATCAGTAAAAAAACTGCTCTGAAATAGCAATTCACTCATATGGGGAATGCAAAATTTTAACAGTGTACATATACAACTACATGTAATGTTGAATTATCTTAAAAATAAAAACTGCTCTGAAATAGCAATTCACTCATATGGGGAATGCAAAATTTTAACAGTGTACATATACAACTACATGTAATGTTGAATTATCTTAAAAATAAAAATTTTCCTTAATTAATATTCCTTGTGATAATTAAGACACATGAATGAATTTTTTTTTCATGATCTGAACCCCACAGAAAATAACTCAGCTTATTTATATTGTAAATGCAATACCAATTATATGTTTAAAACTATATTTTTTATCTTCTTTTATTATTAATATTCAAAAATATAACAAAATCTTATTAATATATTACTCTATAATGTTCAAAACACGGGATTCAAAGACCAGACATTTTCAATTAGTAGAAAATTCTTAAATAAAGTACTTTTTTTTTCCCAAAAAAAATTAAAACATAAATCAATTCAACTAGTCATCCAATGTAGTTGACAAAAATAAATAAACAAACAAGCAGATATCTAGACATTCTTTGCTGAGGATTAAGTTAAAAAATAAAACAACCCATTAAACGGCAGACTGATAAACTACGCCTTTATCTTGTCATGAATTATTTAAAATTATTTTAATTAAAAGAGATTTGAACTCGATTTTCAAGCTCCCTATAGCTATCCAATCCACCTTATACAACTGACACATGACCACATACATGTCAAAAAGATAAATGATCTCCAGTATTTCGTGTTGAACCAGCACTTATCAATTGATCCAGAAATACGTATACAGTATTTGAGATCATTTATCGTTTTCATATGAATGTAGTCAAGATGGAGTCGATAGCTGTAGGGAACTTGAACGTCTGAATTCAAATGCCTTCTAATTATTCATTATAGACAATACACTTGTATTTAAATATTAAAATTGTTTTTTATATATACACACACATAAAAATAAACCTTAAAAACAAAAGTAAAAAAAAAAAAAAACTTGTTAAAAATTTCTAATGATATTTTTACAAATCCTAATGGCTTTTTGATTCATATTATGGGTACATTGGGAGAATAACAGCCCGAATCACCCTTCGCCATCAATTATATTTAACTATACAATATTTCTAATTTTAATCGTTCTAAACCTGGTAATAGTTGACCAAAAGAAATATAAATAATATTTGCCAATTTAAACTAATTAGATAGCATTATCATATTCGTTTTCGAGCGGCTGATGATGATGATGAGTTAGGATTATAAAAAATACAACATATTTATTCTTGTAATGTTTAGAAAGTTTAATTGACTTAAATAAGACAACAATGAATCATAGAACAATAAAAGGTTAACTTTTCTAACGGCACAACGAAAATTGATCGGCAAAGAAAGAAATTCTTTTTTGTTACCCGTTTATTCTGGAAACAAAATACAATAAAAAAAGTTTCAAAAATTCAAAATAAGTGTCAATCACAAAAAGAAAACAATAATTCGTGGTAATGAATTATTCTTTGCAAAATAATACCTAATAGAAGCGCATTTTTTAAAAGTCTAATGAGGAAATGCGGGAAAACATTTAATAAGTTTAAAAAATAAAAGTTTTTATGTATATATAAAAGTTAAATTAACATTTTATTTCAAAGAAAACTTATTACTTTCCATTAAGATATGAACAACGAAAGTCGAAATCCTATTCGATTAAAACAATAAAATTTACAATCTTTAATCTCTATTAATTTAGAGAGAGAAAAAACAGAATTTTTTTTTTTTTTTACAAATCAGCGTAACATAATCAATGTCAACCAAACTTGTATATTATATAATTTATCCTCTAATTATATTTATCCATAAAAATTTGTGCTTAATTTTTAAACATATATATATATACTTATCAACAATTTAAATATAAATGCAAAAAATAATCCACCACTAGGATAAAATAAATATAGTATATAAATAAATACGATATTTAGCAAGCATGCTGAAAACATATTTTCATATTAAACTCAACAGTTGGATTATCAATGGAAAAATATTTAATAAATCTCACCGATGATTCTTTACATGCAATAACATAATTATTCAGTAAACGAAAAAATTAAAACAACAAATCAGACTACTCTAATAATTACAAAGCACATACTCTTCAAAACAAGCAGCAAAAAATAATTAGCAGAGTTAACAGTCTATCACGGACAAAACACAGAAGATACTCACAGTAAGTACAAGCCTGCAATTCCCGTAATTCACTAGAACTCAGCTTGCTGGAAGTTCTTCCCATGTCGGAGTTCCAATGATTTTAATTTTTTTTCATAATCCTTTTTGTGAAAATCGTATTTCCATCGGAGAAGAAAAATAAAGCAGCATTTTATGAATCATTACTAAGCGCGGCATTTTCGATTAAATCCGCCATGTTTTTCTATACACCACGTGGGTAAACAGCCTAGTGACGTCACAATTTTTTCCCTAGTTTTGCTATAGCATCTTACAGAAACTTTTATTAATTCCAGTTATTAAACTAGAAAAGATTTCCAGAACCGTTCAGATTTTAAACTTTAGCTTGTTTCAGTAATGTTAATAATAAAAACGGTTTCATTATGATTTGATGATTAAATAAATTGAACTTAATTGACGAATAAATTATACATCCAACTAAAAATTGATTTTTAAAATATAGTATACGCTAAGGGATTTATGTAAGAAAAGATATTTTTAGTAAATATTAATAGAGACAAATAGTCTCCCTATCGCTTTTTTTTAAAATAGAATTGGAAAAGAAAAACAAACTTAATCATATTTTCAGAAGAAAGACAAAAAAAAAAAAAGATTTTAAGAAAGATAAAATCCTGTAATTCTGTATCGTAGTTGCTCATACTTTAACATATAGATGAGCCGACTGCTATTATTAATTATCTTTAATTACCAATTAAATACATATTTTAAAATTAAAAGTATATTCTATGTCAGAAATCAATATACTGTATATGATAAAAAAGTTCTTTTTTTTTTTTTAATCTATATATAAAAAAAAAGAAATATCTATATAATTAATTGAAATCCAAAACGAATAAAATATTGCATTATTATTGATGTTTTATTTTATTTGTGGAATTTTAGACGAATTATTGTATTATTCATCTTATTACATTTATTTTCTTTATTTATTTATTTATTTTAGATTTTTAAAAGATAAATTCTAAAAGACAAATATTTCCGATTTATAATGACACTATAGTCACACATCCCATTTTCTGATCGCTTTATCCCCATGCAGGAATCTTGTTTGCCTTACTTTTTTTAATGTCTTTTATTCTAATAGTTTATTTTTAATATATTAGCAAAATATTACTAACCAGTTCGCTTTTGTTTGGAAGTAACTGATTTGTTTATATTTTTTTACCCTAACAGAGTTCCGTTCTACTTATCTATAATTAATAGATGTATTTCTCTCTTTATATTATTATCAAAGTCTCATATTCATCCCTACACTTATAGCAGTCGTTGTAAATGTATAAATAGTGGGAAATTATTTGACTTCCTTAAAAAAAAAAGTACACAAGAATTGTAGAGGGAAAATTATTCCATCATATTTCAATTAAAGTATTATTGCGTCTTCTCTTATCACTTCATTTTAAAAATAAATTAATTGTGTTTTAAGGTTCAATTTTCTCTAATTATTATTATTCACATAAAAAAAGCTGTGATCGCAATTGGCGATTTCTCTAGAATTACAAATATGACTTTGTAGTGACAAACTTAATCAATATCATATAATATTCAATTGACCAAACACTTTACTACTTTTACAATGCTTTATTATCCACTCTTTCCTGCACTTTACAGTTTCGATATTGCTGGGGTCTGACGAAGATTGCTGGGGTAATCGAAACTGTAAAGTGCAGGAAAGGGTGGATAATAAAGCATTGTAAAAGTAGTAAAGTGTTTGGTCAATTGAATATTATATTAGGAGATATAACGTTCTGAAGAAGATTGTTGGGGCAATCGAAACTGTAAAGTGCAGGAAAGGGTGGATAATTGTTTGGTCAATTGAATATTATATGATATACATTTGGCAATGCAATAGGAAACTAATTATTAAGCTTAATCAATATGGCTTCTGAGTACAGATGCAAAATCTTCAGACGATCAAGAAAAGTCAATGATAAAAAAATTAGAAATTGGTCATTATACTGACATTTTAAAAGCCTTTTTGTTTTTAGGGTATTGAAAAAAAAATTGTACAAAGATAATAGATGTGAAAAATCTTGATGGACAACTAAGATTTCTTCCAGATTAAAAATCTATGACTATACAAAACAGTGATCAAAAATATAGTATATTGTCTAGCATCAAAACATTATTTTAAAAAAAAAAAAAAAACTAGACGCTACTGTAATTATTATAATCAAATTTATGATATTAAGTATCAAATTTATTTTTTTACTTTTAGCAATTATTTTATTATAACTTTTTTCAATACAGAAATTAAAGTTTAATTTATTTTTCATATTATTCTTTTATAACTAAAGCATTATCTAAACATATTTGCATTTATTGAAAACATTCTTCTCGATAACTAAAGGTGCTACTTTGTATTCTACCATCAAAACTCCCTTTTTATAGGTTTAATTTCTTAGAATTTTCCATGTTTTTAAATTCTATCTGAAATGTTGACATCTATTTTCTAAGATTTTTTTTTTTTAATGCATATTAAAAATGGTTTCTTTTTTTTTTTTTAATTAGGTTTATTCTGATGACAAAGCTGCCAAACTATAATTATTAAAGGTGTTAAGTATAATTCTTATTATTTAACAAATCAATTTCAATTTGACTCCATTGGGTTTGTTCTATGTTTATTTTTAAATAGAATTTTTTTTTTTTTTTTTAAAGCAATTCTAATAATCTAATTTCATGTGAATGTACTCTTTTTTTTCATGTCCATAATTATCCATATAAAATTCATTACTATATTAAACTATTATGAAGTCTTCATTAAATATATTATCTTCTATTGTTTAGTAAATGCTGGAGCATGTGTTCGTATAACTTGTATAAGATATTGCTAATCTATGTAAAGTAACATAAAAAAAAAAAAAAGATTGATCCTAGAAACTAAAAATACCTACTGGCAGATATATAAATATATGAATCCGGTCATTGCTGAACTACCCGCAGAGCTCAAAATAACCACAAAATTGCTAATTAAAAAATCAAGACATTGGAGTATAGAGGCTAAGTATATAGATTTCATAATAAAGTTTGATCTAATGTCACAAACCATTTTTTGGTGAATAACAGAGGGCATTCCAGGATTGAAGCAACATGGTCTGTGCAAAGCTGAGGATGAGACCATCAGGCATATTTTCTCTCATTGTTCTTTCTTGAAACTAATGAGGCAGAATATCACAGATAGGGTGTTGCCTACTGATAGGACTGACTTATCAATTAACAATGCTATAACGAGTGGCAACTTTATCAAGATAAAAATGACAATCTTCTTACTCCATGCTGTTTAGTTAACAAGAAATCATATTTAAACAGGATGGTGCTCATCCATAGACAATATGCAAGAACATTATTCATAGTATAAAGAGCAGGGACCATCTTCTGGTGCCTGAGCGTCTCTATGAAGATACTTGGGTGCAACTTATAGTTATCACTTATTAGTTTACAAATAATGACATTCAAACATATACAGCATGTATATAGACACTACTTGCAACTTGAAGGTATGATGTACCTTCAGATCACAAATATTGCCACTCCACGAGGAGTCTGTTACTCAGATTAGAACTAAACTAATTTAATCTACTTGTAAAAAATGTTTTATCAAATGTAAGATAAAAAGAATCATACTATAGTTTCATATATATCTTCCTTAATAAATAAAAAAATTGCAATTGTACTCTTCACTTGTTTATTAATTACAAATCATATGGTCTTATTCTTAATATCAGTTGTTATTTTATAATATAATGTGTGTCATTGTCATTTCTATTTTTACTTTCTTAAATTATGTAATAAATTGTCTTTTTTCTTCAGCAATAAAAATTGTGATTATAATTGTGTGAGTCAAATCCCATACTCATAGCTTTAAGAATGAAGATTCTGTTGTGAATTATTGTACATATATGCCCAAATAATTTGCACAGAAAAGAGCGATGCCAAAAGAAAAGTCAATGAAGCTTAGTACATAGCAAATGACCTCAGTGCCATTAATAGAAGAGAGGCATGCTTTGCTCTCTCCAAACAATGGACTAATTAATTAAAAATTCAAGCTCATTTGCATATATGTACAACAATTCACAACAGAATCTTCATTCTTAAACCTATGAGTATGAGATTTGAATACTTAATCCCGATAGCGCTAGGCTAGTATATTAAATTATAAGCAAAGCTTCACCAACGTATGCGGGGGGGGAATCGCACTTCTTAAATTATATTTTAAATAATAAATTAGTAATTAATTTTTTTAATTCTTTCACTAATTCTTTTAACAAGATTGTAAATTGCAATAGTTTTTCACTGGAATGATTTTATAATTACTTCTCAATGAGCAGTCATTATTCATCATCATGACAAACTATACATTGGGAAAAAGTTTGAGATTTTTTTTTTACTTTTTTTCCCTCATTATTTTTTGTGCACTGGATAATTTTTCTCTGATAAATTAAAATAACCTTTTTATATTTAATGTTGGTATCATCATCATCATCATCATATTATTATTTATTTTCTTTGATTACCTAATTAACTTTAATCAATTTAACACTGTACAGAAGTTTTACTATACTTTCACTACGCTCTCTCTTATATAAAGTATATATATAAAGATTAATGGCATATAGAATCTTTTCAGTACACTATTCATACAATTGGATAACAATTTTTATTTCACGGATAGTGAATGATAATTAAGATTGTATGGCCTAAGTTCAAAATGCAATTAAAAAATGTAATATCATTGAGAAATTAATGAAGAAAGAATTGATAAAGAGAGCTAAAGTACAGTAATCTAGAAAAGAAGGATGAACATTCACTTTTGAATTTAGTACATATAATGTCTGTTTTCAAAAGCAGTAATATATATATAATGAAAACTTTTTATCTTTAAAAAATATATTGCTAAACTATAAATAAAATTTTAAAATTAACTTATTTTTAATTTTTACAATATCTAAAAATATTAATTGATAAACAAAATGTTACATGATATCCTTTTCTTTTTTAATTGTGATAATGATAATATTTGGAAGCTAATAGCAAATTTGAACAATAAATGACTTAAGAGTAAAATAAAGTTTTGTTTTTGTTTTGTTTTTAATTAATTTTTGAACAGTTTATCTAATTTTTTTTGGTGTTACAAGTATATGTTAGATATAAATATATTGGTGCTAATATAGTGTATAGTCTACTTATATGATGGAGCTACATAGTATTTAGTAATGAATAAAAAAATAATTAGTAGATGACTGTATTTGTTGTTTTTTTTTCTCATATATCATAGCATTGGCCGGGATGCAAACCCACACCTGTCCGCAACCAACTACTTGCTTACAAGGTGGGTGCAATGACCTCTCGGTTAACAATGCTTGACCTGTATTTGTTTTTGAATTTACATTTCAAGTAATTATCCAGAAAAATATTATTTGACATAAAAAGTATATCAATAACAAATAAAATAGTGCATGGAAAAAGAATTCACCTCAGTTTTAAATTCCAATTTCACCTGATTACTTTTTTTTTTAATTTGTTAAAAATATAATTCAATTTCATGCTTTTGTTGTGCATAGTTTTATCTCACTTTTTATGCATTTGTATTCACTTCATTTCTAAATTTGAATCATTATAAATAGCTTTTATTATTGTCATGAATTATCCTTTGCTTTCTTTTATTTAATAAACAATTTTTATTGCAAAATATGTTGTTTAATATACTCTTGTAGCTGTAAATTCAAAAACAAATGCAGCCATTTTTTATAAATTTGCATGTCTGTGTACACTTTATTTGACAACAATATATTTTATTGTAAACAACATCCATTTGGTAAATAAATTATTAATTATATTGCAAATTTTTTTATCATTAATATACTTTTGTGGTCGTTTATTATTTATTTTTACTCTCATTTCTTCATAATGTGCAGCTTCAACTAGTGAGTAGATTATACACTATATTACTACCATAGATTTTACAAATAGAAAAAACTCTAATGACATTTTATAAATTAATTCTAATGCATAATTGCACTTTAATCATATAAAAAGTCTTATTTTTAATATATTTTTAAATTTTAGATATTAGCACAAGCAATATGAAAAAGTTGACAAAAACATTATAAATGGTCATCAGTAATTACATCTGGTCATACTAAAGCCACATTTTTTTTGCTTCCATATTAGTGCCATTAGTACATGTTTGCTATAAAAAATAGTAAGACTGTTACTCTTTAGCTAATTATAGATTTCTATTTACCAACCAATAGTAGATGACTAATTGATTTGTACATGGGCAAGTTATCTAAAAAACAATCTATTCTGTTTATGATCTGAACATATTTTCAAGATTCAGTGATTCTGAACAAACACTAGATCATAGGTATGGCAGAAAGATGTGCTAACTATTATAAGATCCTTCTCAATGAGTGGACACCAGAAATATTACTCTTCATTTATTCCTAGTGTTTAATTATTCTAACTCACTTTCAGTTAACATACACAATTAACAAATTAAACTCAAGTCCTAAATAATAATCTTTATTAACTATATATTAACTAATACAACTATATCCCAATATAGTAATCATTATTAATCAAGGGTATAGAATATTTCTAATACATGTTTCAATTTATTATAATTCCAATTTTTAATATATATATATATTGTACCTTGCCAACTGGATGATAACCTCTAGAAAATCTTTACAAGTCCATAAATTAGGCTATACTTTTATTTTCTTTAGGTACCATTTTATAGTCTTATTATTTCAAAATTATTATCAATTTATACCAGTAATTATGAGACTCAAACATCCTATTCAACAAGTTCACCAACCTTTTAACATTAAACAAATATTGAAGTATCTGCTCAACAGTATAAGAATACCAAGATACTCCTCCTTAATAATACTTAAATAAATATAACAAAACAACTCTAATTATCAATTTTAATATAAATTAATTAATAATTATGATTATATTATCACTTTATTGTATATTTGTTTCCAATCATTATTAGTCTTATAGAGCTATAAATAATAATAATAATAATATTATTATTATTATTATTATTATCATCATCATCATCATCATCATCATCATCATCATCATCATCATCATCATCATCATCATTATATTATTATTATTATTATTATTATTATTATTATTATTATTATTATTATTATTATTATTATTATTATTATTATTATTATTATTATTATTATTATTATTATTATTATTATTATTATTATTATTATTATTATTATTATTATTATTATTATTATTATTATTATTATTATTATTATTATTATTATTATTATTATTATTATTATTATTATTATTATTATTATTATTATTATTATTATTATTATTATTATTATTATTATTATTATTATTATTATTATTATTATTATTATTATTATTATTATTATTATTATTATTATTATTATTATTATTATTATTATTATTATTATTATTATTATTATTATTATTATTATTATTATTATTATTATTATTATTATTATTATTATTATTATTATTATTATTACAAGCATAAATTTTAATCCCTCTTCCCAAAGATTTAGAAAATCTACAACCAGCAATATTGAAAATTTAGATTTACAAAATCAAAATGGAGAAGCACACACTCCTCCCTTCTGTAATATGGAATGCTAACATGCTAGATAGCATTTCTGAGAAGTTTTACAGCATCATTCCTAATGAACTTTTTAACTCTTTCCATCATTTTTTTACAGATTGTTCAATAGTTTTATCAGCTACAGGTATTCATTGTTCTTTATATAAATTCCCAAGAGCTTTACTATATGAAGCACTCATTCTGCACAATCTATGAGACAGTGTTATATGCTTATCTGATTATCACAATCAAAGATATCTGATCATAGAATTCCATGATCAAACCAAAAAAATAGATTTAAAATGAAGATCAAAACATTGGGTCATTTTATGCTAATTGCTGTAGATGAAAACAAACAGAGATACATAACTGGCATGTTGAAAAATACATACCTAGGCTACTCCACACAGGATTTTCAAAAATTAATGGAGCCTTTGGGGAAAGTTGTCTCATTACCTAAAGGACACCCCAATTTCAATACACAGCAATAGCCAGCCACTATACCTACTCAGTTCACAGAACAAGAGATAAAGTACTTTGCCTATATGTAAAAAGGTTAAAGCCACAATGTTTCTCTTTTCACCAGTGTGGTCATCTAGCAATCAACTCAATGCTTACAATGTAATCAGTTTGGTAATCATACACTTAGATGCATTCATAATCTAAACCAAGACAGTAGTGACAAAACATCTAATATACACAATCTCTCCCTCTAATGAAGATTCTCCACCAACTGACCTCTCCATTGAGCAGACAAATCAAATCTTCAGCACACCCATTAATATTAGCAGCAAAACTGCTCAGGCTGATGATAATCAAACTCTCACCTTATCAGCCAAACCATGTAAACAGTTACATTCAACTCATATAGCTAAGGTACCACAGTCAATTATTCACAATGACAATACTAACCAATTTTCACCTATAATAAACAAGTCCAGCATATATGTCATGGGTACACTAACACCACCATTACCAATAGTTGAAAGCTGTGACATAGATTACATGTCATAGTAATAAAAAAATAAAAACACTTGATACTGAAATTAACCTAACATGCTCCACAAATAACAGCATTTCAATCTAGAATTCTGTTTCCCCCACTTGGAAGACACTAAACAAACACAGGGGGCTCTAACTGAGCCCAAAAATCTTCATCTTTCACTTACCAAAATCCCAAGCTCAAGCAATAAATCAAAAACAAACCCTGAAGATAAACATATATAGTATACCAACAGGTATAAAACCTTCCGTGCTTAAAAAAAATAATTCAAACAAACCATCTCCTAAATATTTTGATGCCCTAGATGCCAGCCATGAAAATTTTTATTTTGAGTCATATAATTCTTTTTCTAAACCTTATAACCAAAGCAATAAATAGAAATCTCAATCCGGCCAATATAAAACAGATGATTCTCAAAACATATACTTTAACTATGTTTTCTATTCATTTACTTTCAACATGAAAATAAAGATAGGAGCTTTCAATGTTTGAGGTATAAACTCAATTTAAAAAAACCTTCAGCTAAGCAAATGGATTCAATTTACATAGCCAAACACCCTGGGTATGCTAAAAATAAAAATATATAGTGTTTCTCAGATTGACCCCATAACCTCTTTAAGGACCCAAGCTTTTCCACCTGTTCATGAGATTCATCATCATCTTCAGGAGGCTCTGGTCTGGTCATCACAAGAACCTGTTAATTTTCATCTTTTAAAATTATATATTTTGAATCAAACCTACTTATAGTCACTTTTCATCACCATACTGTTGTATTCAACGTAATTTTTGTTTACATACCTCCTGGAAGAGCTGTCATCTCTAGATTACTGCTTGCCATGAACTCAGTACTATCATCAACCTCTACCCAGTTGTTTTAATGGGTGACTTTTAACATAAGTTATCACACTTTTGTTTCCAAGTGGCTACATCTACTTGCAATATCTCTAATGAGCACTGAAGATCTTATCACCCAACTCTGTATCTTTCTACAACAATCATTACACCTCACTTATTGACCTCTGCTTTTATTCAATCATGCTTCATCACTTAATTAAGTTAACACTTAATTCCTCACTCTTTTCTGATCACTCTAGTCAAATGCTTGAACTCAATCTAAGTGCAATGCAAACATCAACAATTCAACTTTCATAAAACAATAAAATACGATTAATTCTTCCTGCAAACATTTCTGAACTTTTGTACTCTGAAACATACATTATGTTATTTAAACTTAGCACCATTCAACTTGTTCCTATTCAATGGTACATTTACTTTATCAACTTTCTGTCATTTAATATAAAGCATAAATCCAGAACCACACCACCACCTTCAAGACTCCTAACTTTGGCTAATGAGTTACATAAAAGAATCACCATATATAAATCTGCTCCAGATACCTACACACTTATAAAAAGACTTACACAAATATATAATGACACATGCAACATACTAAAAGAGTACCTTGCCACAAAAAAGAAAAAAATCTGTCTATAAAACAACACACCTGGACACAATGGTACATTAAATGGGCTCTGGGATATCCTTCCACTGTCAGAGTTCCACAAGCACTTGAAATCAAAGATATAACCAAAGCAGTGCAAAATATGATAGAATCAATATACAAATACTTCAAACAAAAGCTGCAGTCACATTGTGCCTTCACACCACCTGAAGATCTATTTGGCCAACTAGAGTTAGATAAACCATTCCATGCTACTGACTTTTTGTTGAAGCTAACTACAATGCCAAACTCTTGTTATCCAGGGCCACATGGAATCCCTAAATTTGTATTTTCACATCTCAGTCAGTTTACCACTACATATCTAAGTGATTTAGCAAATTATCTATCACTAAGGCTGTTTAACATAAAAGTTCTACATCCAATCTCCTTAGTTTCAATTAACAAAAATCAAGCTTCAGTATCCAATCTATCTAATATGTGAGCAATCTTCATGGGCTCCTTTGGTATTAAAATCATGGAAAAGATTCTAAAAAATAAAATTGAACCATATCTCCTCCCTCTATTATCACCAATGCAACATGCAAAAAAGGTTCCTCAACAGTTCAAGCTGCTTTCAAAACCTATGCAAATTCAGTTAGAGATAGAAAAATATACTCCAATGGCTGTTCACATTGACATTGAGGCTGCATTTGACACAGTTCCTATAGAAATTAATTCAAACACTTGCAGACACCAAAATACCTCACTCTCTCTTACACCTAGTAACCAACCTACTCCTTAGTCATGAAATCCATATTACAATTAATCGTAAAACATCTCCTTCATTCTCTTCCCACCAGTCCATACCTCAAGGATCTCCACTCAGTTATTTATTATATATGTTCTATATTAACCCTCTCATAAACAAAATATAAAAATTACAAGGAATTCAAATTCCATACAGTGGACTATATATAACATGTATTGTATACGTGGATGACCTTACTGTTTTTTATGTCCAAAAAACAACTATCTACTCTGGAAAAATTCTTAATGAATACACCTAAAAATTCTTAATGAATACATCTTCAAATACAAACTCAAGATCAACATTAATAAAATATCAGCTTAGTTTCTTTACACTGGCAAGATACATACCCAAGTTTATCAGGGTAAACCAAGTAATTACCTTGGATTTTCTTTCTACATAGAGCCCTCTGGAATGAGACAAAGATCCAGAAAAAACTGAAAGATGATGCTGAATGCACAACCATTTCTCTCTCCAAAACCTACTTTTCATTATATGTAAAAGTATACCTTTTCAATCAGCTTGTAACTACAAAAATAACCTATTACTCACCAATCATAAACTTCACTAAATCTTTCACTTCATCCATTTACTCATTCTGTAGCAAGCTATTATGGCACAGAAAAGTAGTCTCCATCTATGTAAAATGCATTAGTCTTCCACCAATCAGAAATGCATTAGGTCTTCACTCCATTCAAATTTTTCACAAACAAAAAAGTATTAATCTCCTGGCTGCATTGACAAGTTTTTCAGCTCTCAAATGCATCCTTCAAATAACACCACAGACCAACCATCACCTTTACATGGATATTTTGTCTTTGCTCATAAACCAATTTCAAAGCATTTATGATCAGGTGTCTTTTTGGGTATTGGTAGATATACCTATTGGAGCATTTATAATATGCTGTACCCAGACATAACTACTGATCCTAAGTCACCAATGCTAAATATGCATCAAACAGTTATTTGATGCAGTGATTTAAAAAATGGTCATTAGAACCCAAATTTTTCATAAGGCTAAATCTTCGCACTCTACCTACCTCCTATTTCCTTAAATACCACAGTTTTTACACCAAAATTGATGCATTTTGTTCCTTGTGCCACAGCGAAGAAGAAATGCAACAGCACCTATTCCACACCTGCACAGCACTGACTAATGCCCGACAAATTATGATTAACACATATAGATAAAACAACATCACACTTGATAATCTAAGAGAGACACTCAATAAAGACTCAATACCTGCAGCCCATGCAGCAACTTTTTGTTTATATACTTTGTGGTGCACTATATGTAATTTCTGCTTTGGAAACAACATCAGAAGACATCCAGCCACCTTCTCTAATAATCTTGAATAACTGAAGGCCAGAGATGACAAAATTGCACATCTAGATATATTCTGCTACATGAACACTATTAAAAACCTGAGGCAGACCATAACCTTAAAAAAATTAAAATGACTGTTGCTGTAACAAGAACAATTTTTTTGTAGTTGTTGTTACATATCTCTTTTTCAACAATTTTTTAAATACCACATCTGTGTATTAAATAGTCCAAGAGTTATATTTAATTTATTCAAAAAATATTTTAAACTGATGAAATAAAGACAATAAAAATAGAATCATAGGCAAATACATAGTTTACAAACTGACATTTATCAGATACCTGCCTAACAATTTATTTGAACTGTACCAATAATATCTATCTATCAATTTGTTCCAAACCTATGTAGTTTTCCAACATGTATTTGTAACTTTTTATAAACAATAAAGTTTGATTTAAAACATATTATTATTATTATTATTATTATTATTATTATTATTATTATTATTATTATTATTATTATTATTATTATTATTATTATTATTATTATTATTATTATTATTATTATTATTATTATTATTATTATTATTATTATTATTATTATTATTATTATTATTATTATTATTATTATTATTATTATTATTATTATTATTATTATTATTATTATTATTATTATTATTATTATTATTATTATTATTATTATTATTATTATTATTATTATTATTATTATTATTATTATTATTATTATTATTATTATGCATTCCTGCTGCTGAGTGGCAAATTAAGCGCATTGACTATCAGCTCTAAGAAAATGCTGGCAAAGTTCTCGAAAAACAAAAAAGTATTTAATAAAACACCTGCTAACAAAAGTTAACAGCTATACCAATTTGTTTGAGGGGAACTCTCATTCAGAAGGTAAGAAATTTTTTGTTTTTTTTTTCAAAATGAATCGGGTTAACATCAAAATACAACATGGTGTCTGCACAGGAATGAGTGGCCGCAAACTGCACAACACTGGATGCTTCAATTCCCAACAACAACAATAGGAAGAAAATGTATGTGAATGCAGCAAAAATAAATTCATCAAAATATAATGATAATAAAAATCCACATAAATGCTTAGCCACAAGTAGTGCAAAAACAAATATACCAATCCCTCATCCATGACTGCATGCAAAAAATATATGCAAACATAGCAAAATCAAATTTGCCAAAACATAACAACAACAACAATGCTAATGCAAACCAACCTGCAAGATTTAGGAGAGCAGACAAAAATAAACTTAATGACATATATGCAACAGATGAACATATCCACAGGCCATCTAGTGATAACTGGACAAATGAAGAAATTGAGGATTTAAACCATAAGTTTGATGACACAAACTCTTCAACTCTTTCAAGAATTTTTTTTCTAATAAATCATTTGTATTGGTAACTATGGATTGCAGTTTGTCCCTATGCAAACTTTCTAAGGGACATACTGCATGAAGAATTAACAAAGAAGGCAACCTGGAACACTAATGGCCATTGGTGAACACCCTAATTCAAGATATTTGGCCATTGAATTTTTTAGTGAGCAGCAATGCACAGGGTTCCAAGACAAGATTAAAACTCTTTGTATTATGCTCTAATTATTGTTGACAGAAATTTACAGAACTATTATCATGGTATTATAAGCAACAGGTATTTTGATTATGGCATGCTAGATTTCTCTAAACTAATGGCACCATTTGGACAGGCAATAAACATCAAACCTATATATTGCTCTGATACACCTACACCGGTATATTCCAACAGTTTTTAGTTCAAAATAAAGACCAATGATAACATCAACACTGAAGACATTCCCAGTCAGATAATAGATCAGGAGGCAATACCCACATTACAAATAAAAGGTCTTAAGCCACAATCCTTTGCATGCAGGGGCAGAGGCCAGGCCATGAACTGTGACATCAGACATCCCAAAGGCAACCAAGAATCAGGTGAACCACAACAAATTAAAGGCTTTCGAATAAATCCAATAATGCTCAGCATAGCAAACAATGCAGAATCAGCACAGTCAAGTAAGGAACACAAAAGAAAATGCAAACATCCAAACAGAGACAAACGATAAGCCACTAAATTTAACAACTAATAGCAATAAAGAGAGAAGTGAATACACTGGAAATGGAGAGAAGGTGCACGGAAGTAATCAACCAATGCAAAGAAATTATAATAGCAATATAACTAGATCAATCAAGACAGGTGCTAAGTAAATGCACAGCACTCAACATGGCACAAAGCCATTCAAATAGAGCTAGAAGATCATTACTAGGGAATTAGAATGTTAGAAAACTTAGAGAATAGCCTTCCAAACATAACAAAAAGCAGATAAAAAAATGCAGTGAAATTAAGTTGTGTTATTATTTTTTATTTTTTTGTTGTTGTTTTCTTCTTCTTTTTCTCCTCCTACTCCTTCTCTTTCTCTTTTTCTTCTTCTTCTTCATCTACTTCTTCTCCTCCTATTCCTTCTCCTTCTCCTTTTTCTTCTTCTTTTTATTCTTCTTCTTCTTATTATTATTATGATGATGATGATACAATTTTGAGGAGAACATATATGTGCATTTTATTTCTTATGGAATAATTTCTGCATTTCTTTTTTTTAAAAAAAAATGAATGAGTAGATCATGAAAGTTAAGACAAATCTTGCACACATAAAAGTATCAAAAATATTTATATATATACGTGAAGGACCTCATACTGTCTGTTGTACCTATGACCTGGAATTTTAATTTGATCATTGTAAAACTTTTTTTCCAGGTTATAAACAGGTTTAGTTGTTTTTCAAATAACTATCATAGTTGACTTAGCTAATCATAAAGTCTTAATTGGTAAATGGATATCTATTTATTTTTATCTAGTAGGTAAAAGAATGGAAAAATTCTAAAATCGCCAACTCAGAAATTGACAAGATTAAAAAAAAATGAATGTAGATAAGGACTCAGAACCTGACACTTATGTCTATAGTGAAGGTCACATCACATTGCAATTGTATATTTTATTTTTATAGTCAGTGCATCAATATTCTCCCAATAATATGGAATATTAATTCTCTAGCCAAGAGTAACTGTATATTCTTTACTTACCACTATTGAGTGGCTATGTAGATTGTTTTAACAGTCACCTGTTTGTGATCTCAAAAATTTTAAAACAAGCTCAATGAAGGGTGTTGTTGATCTTTGTTCTGCAAAAAACTGCTTAAATGGATAGCTTGATGAATATTCAATTAAGTAAATGAACAACAGATAGGTAGGTATGTAGGTAGGAAAATAGGTAGGTATATAAATAGGCAGGGTGTACATAGATAGATGGGTAAGTAGTTGGATAAGTAAGTGGGTAAGTAGGTGAGTAGATAAGTAAGTAGAGGGTAGATAGGTATATGATTAGGTAGGTAAGTAGGCAGGTAGGTAGGTAAGTTGATAGGTGAATGCAATAGATGGATACAGATGAATAAAAAATGAATAGATAGACTACAGTCAGAAAAATAAGTAGATGAATGGATATATAAATGATGAGTAGATAGTCAGATAATAGTTGACCCTTAATAGAATATCAGGTATTTTTTTGAAATTGTTAAAATTGGAACCATCATCAAAATTATTAATATTTTCAAACAATTTTCAATTTTTGACTTAAATTCATAAGAATATTGTTAAAGGCTAAAAATATAAATTATTAATAATACTGTATTTCTTAATAGCTTTTCTCCTTGTCTATTGTATCAAAAAAAAGCAAGTCATATATAACATGACATTACTTCTATTGTATTTACACATATGTTACATCTCTTTAATGAAATAAAAATTTCCTGTGTTCAATCTATTAAATATATTACAATTTTGAAATATTTTTTATTAGTTGAAATATAATACAATTTTACTATAATTTTAATTAGATGCTTCCAAACCCATTCTCATTTTGAATTTTTTTCAAAAATATAAAAAATAAAATTATATGTAGATTTTTCCCTACTTATTTATTTTATCTTTGATTCTGCATCCCTATCCACATTTATCCACACACTTTCATCTTTCAATTATTTTCAAATTTTATCTTAAAATCTTCCATAACAATATAAAATATTATTTGGTCTAAACCTAAGATATATTTTACATTTAAAAAAATCCTTTATTTTTTTAATTTATTGTGACATAAACTTGAATTGAAAAGTGAATAGCTAATCTTGCCATTCTAATATCCATCAATTTTAGTAATATTGGCATATATTATTTTTTTAAAAACATTAAAAGCCTAATGCTAAAGTAGTAATCAAAATTATCCTAAATTCAAAACTAAACCGGACTAGCTAAAGAAATAAAATCTAAAACACAACTAATGGTTTCACTGCTACAAAGAGACTTCTCAAGTGTAGAGGATTAAAACATAATAACAAATGTATACTACATATTATTCACAATTCCACTTACATCCCACACACCCTTAATATTAAAAGAACTTTTAATTACTTTGGAATCATAAATTTTTAATAATAAAGATTTTTTAATTTTTTTTATTTTCTTTTTTTCAAAGAAGACAACCTTGTCTCATCAAAACTAATAATGTAGCCTGCATCTCTTTCTTTGATATATAAAGCAAAACTAATATATTTATTTCTAACCTTACTTTTATGTACTTTTATTCTTTCATTTAAGCTCAAACTACTTTGACCTATATACACCTTTTTACAAAAGGAAGGGATTTTATATCTTACTCCAGGAATAGTATTTTTATCAAAAATTTCCTTTGTATTGTTTAATAAATTATTCAAAGTAATGCCCCTTTTTAATTTTTTTTACTTCCAAACAAATGTGTATTATTACTCACAATTCTATAACAAGACAATTTAATAAGCAAAGAAATAAAATCATATTTTTCTTTATCTTTCACATTATTACAATTATTAACTCCACCATAATTACTATTAAATAAAACACACATCTTTACCCTGGTTAGTGCTTGGTCTTTATGCAAGGATTCACAATAGTGATCATCATCAATTTGTACCCATTATTTTGATTTACAATATATTATTCACTATAATGATCATAAAAATATATATTAAAAAATTTTGGCAGACATTTTGTAATATTGATGATGTCATAGAATAGTTATTAAGTCGTCTCATATAAAAGTAAAATAGTGGCTTTCATGTTAAAATTGTACAGCACATATTTTATTCATAAAACACAATGTTATAATACTGCATTCAATATTTTAATTATATGTTTAAAATATGATTAATAACAGTACAGTATTTTATTTAATTTTCATCCAGTGTTTTTAGGAGGCAATTAGTACTTCATTAATAATATATCCAAAGTGAAGATTTTTCATTGCTAATAACTACAAAAGTAAAAAAAATAAAAAGTTTCATTCAGTACATGAATGTAAATCAACACCATACTATAAAAATAGCAAATTCGTTCAGCATAAAATTACAAATGTTCAGTGCATATATTAGCTAAAATAGTCAATCATTTAATTTTGAATTAAAATTTTTCTGTCAAATTGAAACTGCTGCCATTGCTAATCTAAATATTTTCAGTAAAAAAAAAAGGGGGGGGGAGCAAAGAGGGTAAAATGGTTTCAGATTTATACAATTAATATCAAAAATTACTAAATATAAATTAAAATAATGCTTACTTTATTTCCTGGGTTTTAAATCATCGTAATTCTTTTCAGATATCCAAAGCAACAGAGACATTGCATGTGTGGAACCCCCCCCCCCACAAAAAATCTAAATTTCATTGGCATAAAACTAAAAATGATTTTTAATCATATATACTACCAATATTATATTTTAAATTGTATATAGTATAAATAATAGCTAATATTTCAGACAATCAATTTTGGTTTAAAATCTTTACTAATGCTAATTTCAATCAAATCCAAACTGCTATCAATTGTATCTAAATTGCATTTTTGGAAAAAAATGTGAAGATGATTTTATGCAATTAATAATAAATTGTGTCTGATGAAAATGCAATATAAATAAAGTAAAGATTAATATCTTTAATTTCTACTTAAACAGCCCATGATTCTGCCATCAAAACTATTGCCCAATTCAACAAATTGCTAAGTCATTGCAAAAACATGGCTACCACGCTGATAAAATACCAACATGTCATGCCCAAAAAAATCCACTACTACTATTGTATTTGTTTAGTTGGATCAGCATTACTACACATTGAAATAAAAGCATTAAATATTGTTTACAATATGCAAACTCAGAATGCATTCAATTTTTTTTCGTTTTTTCAATACGCTGAATTTTTTTTTTAAAGTTGTTTATTTGCCTCTTGTCACACCAGTGATAAATAACAAATGTTTATGGTCAATCAAATGATTTATTATTAAGCATTGTTTTTTTTTTTTAATTTTAATAATTTTACATAAATAATATAGTATAATACTGTAGTACAAATTTTAAAAAATAAATCTTCAGTATGGATTTTTTCTTCAGCATAATGAAAAACAGTTGTCCGGAAGAACAAAAAAAAAAAATTGTTAAATGCTACTTTAGTTTCACTTTCTGTCTCTTTAGCTGTACTTTTTGGACCAAAACATGCATTTTTTTGTAGCAATATTAAACATTTTTTTTAGAGATTCTGTTTAAAGTCATCATAGCAATTAATATGACCATGAAAAAATCAAGAAAATCTTTGAACTTGGAAACCAAACTGGATAACAATGATTGGTGAATGGATCACAGCAAGTAATAACTTTAAACTAAGTCTTTTTTTCTTTTTAAATAGATTTAAGTCGCCTTACCATACACACATAAATATATATTTTAAGTAAATACCTGCATAATACACACAGCACAGTTTACACAAGCATATAATGTAAGTTAAGGGTTCTTTAAATATTTATATATACTTGACGTTATTTTTTAACATAATTTTTCCAACTTAAAGTAAAATTTTTTAGTTGGAGTAACGATGAGTTTTGGGCAGCCAATTGCCTTTGCTAAGTGGGGTAAAAGTGTACTTTTAATGAATTTTTCAGAGTATAATCTTTATAAAATAGACCTTCAAATAAAACTATCTCTGATTTCTACAACAATAATTTTTTAACTCAGCTACTTTATGAGACACAGATCGATAGCGATCTTACATTTTTATTCTTAACATAGTGACTACATAGCAAATAATTATTCTTTATATTTCTTATCACCTATAAATCTAAAAATTTTAATCTAACAAAATCTACCCCCTTCCTGCTACAACATATTTTATAGAAGGATCAAACAATTAAACTCATTTAGCAATTCTTTTAATTTATTCTTTTCAACTACAAGCAAACAGTCAAGCATTGGTGGCTTAGTGGTTAGCACAGTTGCCTTCCAAGCAACTGGGCCAGATTCGCTTCTCAGTCAATGCTTTGACGTATAAAAAAATAAAAATAAAAAATTACAAGCAAACAGTCAACATATCTAACAAATAACCTTAAATACATAAATCCTTCTTAATAATAATTTCATCTTCCAAATAATTAATATAAAATTAAAGAGAAGTAATATTATCCATTATCCATCTTTCCCTAGTCTTACAAAATTACCATTATAAGTAAATTACATAAAATCCTACTATAATAAAAGCAAATCTTTAATAACTTTAATTTTATTCATTAATAAAGATCCATTTTTAATAGACACATACATAAGAACATAAATACTGCTTTAATCTATTAACAGATTGATAGATATTCTCAATATCCAAACTACCAAATATCCAATTTCTTTCCATTTTAAAATTATTAATCTTATCAAAAGCCTCAAAAAAAGAAGAGGCTGTGTGATGACCAAAATTAATAAATTGTTTTAGAAAATTATTCAGAAACTAATAATTTGTTCAGTTTATATTAATTATTTGGAAGAAGAAATTATTATTAAAAAGGATTGTAAGTATTTAAAGCTATTTGTTAGATATGTTGATGATTATTTGTTTGTAGTTGAAAAGGATGAATTGCAAGTGTTGGTGAATGAGTTTGTTTTCATCTTTCTATAAAATATGTTGTAGAAGAAAGAAGGCGGGGAAATGGTAGATTTTGTTAAATTAAATTTTTTTGAATTTAACGGTGATAAGAAATGTGACGCATAATTGTTTGATATATAGTCACTATGTTAAGAGTAAGGATTTAAGATCTCTAATCAAACTTGATAGCTATCGATCTGCATCTCATAAGATAGCTGCTTTAAGAAATTATTGCTATAGAAATCATAGATTAAATAATTCTAATAAGGTAGCGTTGTTCCAAAAAGGTTAATTTTATAAAAATTATACTCTGATAATTTTGTTAAAAGTATTTTATTTAATAGTAATTATGGTGGGTTTAATAATTGTGATAATGTGAAGGATAAAGAAAAATATGATTTGATTTTTTTGCTTTTTAATGTATTGTTATTGAATTATAAGTAAAAATAAACATTTGTTTGGAAATAAAAATTTGGAAAAAAAAAATTGCTTGGAAAGGTAGTATTATTTTGGAATAATTTATCAAAAAAGAATAACGATAACATCTCGATATTTTTTGAACATGAGAAGCAGGCTGGTCATGTGTTCGAGCCCTCCAACCCTAAAGTGGTGTGCGCTGAGGCTAACGATTGCAGAAGGAATATTAAAGAGGCGTATTTTATCATCAATGATAACAACGCGATTAATAGACGTGACACGTGTTTTGCTATTTCAAGAAAATGGACAAGTTGATTTACATACGCATTTACATACATTATCATTTATAAATATCATAGCAATGACTTGAAAATCTATTTTGGCCATGAATATGAGGGACAAAACCTTGAAAGTACTAGGCCTGATTAATTTACTTTGTTTTTGTTACCACTAATAGCTTCTTCACCCAGCGTATTAAAGCGCTCGTATATACGAAACAATGCAAAGGAAATTTTTGATAGAAAGACTATTCCTGGAATAGTATATATTATCTCCCTTTTTTTTTGTAAAAAGTTATATAAAGTTCAAAATAGTTTGAGCTTAAATGAAAAAATAAAAGTACATAAAACTATGGTTAGAAATAAATATATTAGTTCTGCTTTATATATTCATAAAAGAGATACGGGCCAGTTTTGATGAGGCTAAGGTTATTTTCTTTGAAAGAAATGAAATTAAAAAAAATTAAAGAATTCTTTTTATTAAAAATTTATGATTCTGAAGCAATTAAATTATTTAAAAGTTTTTTTAATATTAAGGGTGTGGGTGATGTAAGTGAAATTGTGGAAATTTGTTATGTGTTAGTCCTTTAAACTTGAGAAGTCTGCTTGTAGCAGTGAAACCATTGGTTGTGTTTTAGAGTTTATTTTTTTGACTAGTCTGGTTTAGTTTTTAATTTGTGATAATTTTGAATATTATCTTTTTTGTAATTATCCTTTCCAATTTAAAAACATACCTCTTAATATAAATATGTCTCAAAATTTGATCATTACTTTACAATGAACTCAGCTAATAAAATTAAATGAAAAAGCAAAGAAAATTTTGGAGAAGGATCATTTTGAGATATATTATTTTTCTTTTGAATTTTATATTAATTTATAAAACATATAAACTTTTTAACTTATTAACTTCTAAGTAGTTTAAGTGTGGTGTTTTTTCCCATCTCATTTCAATAGATATGATAATACTAGTATCAAAATGCTTACATTTGACGCATTAATAATAAAACTAATTATTTTATTTGTTTTGACTGTGGTGGACCTTTGATAAGCTTGATTTAATCTTTTATGAAAATATGCTCTAATCTTTAAAAGGAAAGCTCTTAATTGTATTTATACATTGAAATAATTCCATCATCTAATATGGGTATTGAATGGCTTTAGAAAAATTTAACTTTATTTAAATATTCCAAATACATTCAACTATTAGTAATAACACATAGGTTAGTATATGCACAACATTTCAAGAAATATTATTCCCTCTCTTCTTCAGATGTTGCTGGCCTGATCAGTAACAGTAGCAGCATGAGAATCAAACCAAGACCCTTATATTCTTGAATACTGAATTTTAAGGTAACATTCTAATCAATTAAAGCATCATGTCAAAGGTAACAGTCAGTATTTATGTATGAAGTTCCTCCTGATTTCTCCACTTTTTTAAGAGCAAAGTTGGTTTCCATACATTATGTGTAGTCACATTAGGGTAACTTATGGGGTTGTTTGCCATTGTCAAGTGAGCAGCTTCTTTAAATTTTCTTCTTTGTACCTTTTCTTCTCTATCCAATATTTCTGTATTTTCCCAATTGAACATCTGTTCATTAGTACATACATAGTCTGCTACCTCAGACATATCTGTTTTCTCTCTTTGCAAGTGCTTTCAAATGGAACCAACTAGTCTCACCAACATACATTCATCCACATTCACAAGGAATTTCATAGATGCAGTGTTTTCTTTTCAGCATTTCAAGTTTAGCCTTTGTAGATGTTAAAATTTCTTATAGGGTGATATGGCTATGGAAAGCTATGTTGATATTATACTGATTGCAGATTTCTCTTAATTTGTCTGCTATTTTTGGAATGTATGGGAACACTACAATATCAATGATTGTTTCTTTCTTTTGATGTTTCTTTTGCTGTTTATTTAATGTTTTCTTAATAACAGTTGATGGATAATCATTTTTCATAAAGTTTGTTTTATATATATCTTTTCTTTTTTTTAAATAGCAGGTTTATGAACAAATGTCTTTTGCTCTCTTCCATAATAATACTATAACTCCATATTTTGTGTTTGTGGTGTGATTGGATGTTATAGACTAAATATTTTCCTGTGTGGGTTTATGGTAGACTGTATTTTTGATTATTCTATGAGGGCGTCTTGTCATAAGAACATATACGAATGCCAATTTGTGTTCTTATTATGATTCTATTGTGAATTTAATTGAAGGAATATGTTGTTGATGTGTTTCCAGAAAGTTTGTAGGAATTCTTCACCATGTGACCATAAAACAAATGTATAATCAACATAATGAAGCCAAACTTTAGGTGGATATAGAGTAGTCTTTATGGCTGTGGTTTCAAGTTCTTCCATGTAAATATTGCTAATCAGGGGTGACGGTGGTGACTCCATATCCATTTCTTGATTTTGTTGAAAGAATTCTGTGTTATATTGAAAGTAAGTTGTATTTATGCAAAATGTTAATAATTCCATTATACTATCAATGGGAAGAATTGTTCTGGTTGTAAGCTATTATCACCATTTAACCTTTTCCTTTCAATAGTCAATGCTTCTTTGCATGGTACATATGAATAAACTTTCCACATCAAAGCTTACCAGTAAGTTCTTTCAATTTTTATGTTCTTAATAAATTCTACAATGTGTTTAGAATGCCTGACAAAAGATTGGATCTTGTATGCCAAAGAACTAAGAACTTTGAAAAGAAATCTTGACTATTAAAGGCAAGATAAATTTCTAGAACTGACAATAGGTCTTAATGGAACATGATTTTTATGGTTTTTAGACAGACCATAAAGATGAGAAATTTTGCTGAAATATGTTAGTTTACTTTTTTCTGAATCAATGAAGTACCTGTGATGCTTTCTGAGTAATGTTTTATAACTTAGTTTCTGCACTCCGTATTGAGTTATTTGCCACTGTTTTGTATTGACCTGCTGTGAGGAGTTCTTATATTTTGTTGTCATAACCAGTTATGTTCATTACAATTGTTGCATTGTCTTTGTCAGCACGGAATAATTATATAATGAGATTTCATTGCTTTTCTCCCCATAGGATATTTTTGACTTCAATTTTTGTTGCTTGTCAAATGTTCTTTTTATTCTCCAGTGTAATTCTTCTGCTTTGTCTAAAGGCAATTTTGAGTGCCTTCCTCAGTGGCTGATATTATATCTAATAAAGGAATATTAGATGGTCTTATGACAAAGTTTAATTCTTTTTCAATAACAGAAATTTCAGCATCTGTTACACTGCTATTCTTAACAGATGAAGATGGTACACTGTTTGGTACATTATGATTTTTTGATATGCTTATGTAGATTGGCAAGTTTTTTTTTTTTTTGGCATTCTTTTATTTTTCCATGTAATGTAGAAACCCAATTCTTTTCCAGAGATTCTTGACACTTTGTACAATTAATCAAGAACATAAAAATTGAAAGAAATAACTTACTGGTAGGCTTTGATGTGAAAAGTTTATTCATAAATGTACCATGCAAAGAAGCATTGTCTATTTGAAGGAAAAGATTAAATGGTGATAATCGTTTATCTAGAACAACTCTTCCTGTTGATAGTATAATGGAATTAACATTTTGCATAAAAACAATCTACTTTCAATATAACACAGAATTCTTTCAACACAATCAATGAATTATTATGGACACACCATTGTCCCCCCTGATTAGCAATATTTACATGGAAGAACTTGAAACCACAGCCATAAAGACTACTTCATATCCATCTAAAATTTGGCTTTGCTATGTAGATGATACATTTTTATGACAAGACTCCCTCATGGCAAAATCAAAACTATAGTTTACAGAAAACCCATACATACAATAAAATATTTAGCTTATACATCCAATCACACAAGAAACACAAAACATCAAGTTATACTATCACCATGAAACAGAGCAAAAGAAGTTTGTTCAGAAACAAGCACTTTGAAAAAAGAAAAGATCTATATAAAACAAACTTTTATGAAAAATGCTTATCCATAAACTGTTATTAAGAAAACTTCAGACAACAAAAAGAACCATCAAAAGAAAAAAACAATTATTGGTACAATAATGTACCCATATATACCAAAAATAGCAGGCAAATTAAGGAAAATCTGCAATCAGTATGACATCAGACGAGCTTTCCATAGCCATACTACCCTATAAGGAATTATAACATCTACAAAGCCCAAACTTGAAATGCTAAAAAGAAAACACTGCATCTATGAAATCCCTTGTGAAGGTGGAAGAATGTTTATTGGTTAGACTAATTGTCCCATTGAAAAATACTTGCAAGAACACAAACTGATGATTAGAAGAGAGAAAACAGATGTGTCTAAGGTAGCAGACCATGTAGATAACAATGAATATGTGTTCAATTGAGAAAATACTGAAATATTGGATAGAGAAGAAAAGGTACAAAAAAGAAAATTTAAAGAAACTGCTCTCATGACAATGATGAGCAATCCCATAAGTCAACCTAGTATGACTATACATAACATGGAAAACACTAATCAACTTTGCTCTTAGAAAAATTGGAGAAATCAGGAGGAAACTCATAGATAAGTATATGAAAGTTTTACTGATTGTTGCCTTTGGGAGGATGGTTTACGGTTAGAGCATTATCTTAAAATTCAATATTCAAGAATCTAAAGGTACAGATTTTATTCCCATGCTAATACTGTCAGTGGTCAGGCCAGAAACACTTGAAGAAGAGAGGAGAATACTACCTCTCAAAACATTATGCATATACTAACCTGTGTGCTATTACTTATAGTTGAATGTATTTGGAATATTTAAATAAAATTAAATTTTTCTACTAAAATACCATCATTATAAACCTTCAGAAAAACAAAAGCTATTAATCAATATAACTTGTCATATATGACTTATGACTTCAAAATAGACTTTTAATTTTAAACTAAAAAAATATTATTAGCATTTCGAGATAACCAAAAAAAAATGGCCCATATATATTTCAAGTATAAAATCACCAGGTACCTATACTATTTGATGATAATTTTTTAAAAAATTATATAAATTTCTATTGTGAGTCTTTTAAAGATGAAGTGCTGATTCATCATCAGCATGAGTGACATCTTAAGACAGAAAATAAAACAGGCAAAAACTCTCCATATAGTAGTGCCACCTTGTGCTAACCAGAGTAATTAATGGATGCCAGAAGGCTTGTGCATAAAATCCCTATCTAGTGCCTACTCATCCAATATCCCCAGACTAGTTTCTGGCTTGTGGTCATCATCAGTGAGGAGCCTCGGATCTGAGAGCACTGCATCTAGATCTTAGGATCTAATGCAACCCTCCAGCAACCACCTTTTATCTCTACTTCACTACAAAACTATGAGAATGAAATTGGAACACACAATAATATTTTCAATCTAAGCTCAATAGCTTATATAGTCATATGGATCTGAACTCAATTCAGCACTCAAACATTTTGGTGACTTTGGCTCTTTATCAACCATCCATAGCCACCATTATCCTATTAGGCAGGATTGGTGTTAAACCACTAAACATCACATGATCACCATCTCATGCTAGCACATAACTGTTAGTAAACAGGCAAAAACTCTCCATATAGTAGTAGTCCCACCTTGTGCTAACCAGAGTAATCAATGGATACCAGAAGGCTTGTGCATAAAATCCCTATTTAGTGCCTACTCATCCAATATCCCCAGACTAGTTTCTGGCTTGAGGCCATCATCAGTGAGGAGCCTTGGATCTGAGAGCACTGCACCTAGATCTTAAAACTAGGCTGGGGATATTGAATGAGTAGGCTCTAGATAGGGATTTTATGCACAAGCCTTCTGGCATCCATTGATTATTCTGGTTAGCAAAAGGTGGCACTACTATATGGAGAGTTTTTGCCTGTTTACTAACAGTTATGTGCTAGCATGAGATGGTGATCATGTGATGTTTAGTTGATCTAGAAGACATGTCTTTACAGATGCAGTTTTAAAAAATAGGCTCTATAAATCATCTCACAATAAAATTAAACTTCTATAAGACAGGTATAATCAAATATTTGAATTGTCATCATTCTAAGAAACAAAATCATTGTAGCTCATTACACATATTTGCTGGAGTTATGCAAATTAATAAATTAACATAAGTTATTACTAAGTCTTATTATTAGATATATCATAAGCAGATACCAAGCTAACTATCTTTGACTATCGTTCATTGAACAAAATAATAAAGCATTTGGATGTTTATATAGAAAGTATCATGCTGGGTGTTAATTTCTTAATTCCTTGTTCTCTTTGGAAGTGAACTTCTGATTTGCATATCTCTGTATATCACTTAATCTCTGAAAGTCAGTCTTGGAAAGTCAGTATGTAATAAGCATTGCAAATTTCTTTTTTTTTTTACATTGTAGCTGATGTTCAATTTATTTACATTAGATTATGCAAGAATGGTAATGTTTTAAAGTATTCGTAATCAGCCAATGATGCTGGTTAGCGGCAGACTTTGAATTTTTAAGATTGAGACTACAGAAGATTAAATGGGCAGTCATTATTAATACTTGAATTGAATTTAAAGAACCCGATTAATGGTCTAAATGCACCACTTGAGACTGAATCCATGAGATAAGCTGAATATCTCTGTAAGATTAAATGTTATCTTGTTCAATGCTTTTTACAATTAAACTATTGTACAATGAATAATTCAATATCAAGTTAACTCAATACATGTACTTTATTGTAATCATTGATTACACTGACATAACCTAAGATGATATGCATATTTTATGATTTAAAAACATTCCTTAAAAAAATAACTGATATAAAGTTGAGACAAATCTTTTTATTTAACTAAACATTTTTTTGGTTTTCCTCAAATCAGTGAAATAACTCATTTATCCATTTTAATCATGAATAATAGATAATTTTAAATTAATAGATTTCCGATTAGATTTTTGTTAGTTTATCACTTCTATTATTAATTTTTTATTTTAATATAATTTCCATATAACATTTAATAAAACTGTTAAATGTACCCACAATGTTTTTCTTTTTTCGTATGTCAAATGCGTTGACTAGGAAACGAACCCGAGCCAAATGCTTAGAAGGCAGCTATGCTAACCATTAGGCCACCAACGCTTGACTGTACCCACAATGTATTTGGTTTATTTAAGACGTATTCCCAGCTTAAAATAAATTGTCTTACCAATTGCTAGTTTTATTGCTGCAAACCTATAAAGAACTCTGCATATCTGGTGACAAAAAACAGGCAAAACTCACTATACGTATTGCAACATAAGAAATGGTGGTCATGTGATGTTTATTGGTCATATCTGGTGACCTTGTAGACCTTATAGTGCATTTCTTATTATATAACGATTTAATATAAATAACCTTCCGTAAAAGTATTCAAACTTATTATTTAGATCATTTAAAGTGATATGCATATTTTATTTATTATAACACCTATTAATTATATTGTATATGTGCACACATACATGATATTAATCTGTGAGTGTTTTCTTTTTATATAACATCTGGTTTTCTATATGAATCAAATATTATTATATTTGCATTAAAAAATGCCGTAAGTAGATTTCAATTTTTTTCAACAATTGAATAATTCTTTATTCATCTAAAAATAAATTCAACATTTAGAAGAAGGGCAAGAAAGAATAGAATTCCATTAATATAGCATGACAAAGAAAAAAGATGAGCGTGTTTCTCAATGTGTACGTAAGTTCTCGGTGTGAAGAACAGATTGGCATGAAGTATTAAGACCAAGCGATATCGATCAT
This sequence comes from Epiperipatus broadwayi, assembly GCA_028023455.1. Taxonomy (NCBI): domain Eukaryota; kingdom Metazoa; phylum Onychophora; class Udeonychophora; order Euonychophora; family Peripatidae; genus Epiperipatus; species Epiperipatus broadwayi. The sequence continues at coordinate 11,575,874 of JAQFVV010012396.1, forward strand.
CGTTGCTCCTCGTTTGCTATTGCCTGATAATCTTTCATTACAATTTATTCTAGCGGCTCAAAATTGTATTTAGGGCAATATTATTAACTTTGCAAATTCTTTACATTATTAAGATATACTGTATTTATATAATTTAATTAATTAATTAGTAAATCATTTTATAAGTCAAGCCAATTTCACCTCTGAAATGATCCTTGACATTTTCCCCCCTTTCTATCGTACAATCATAAAATAGTGATTTATTACTTTCAAATAATTAGTCACTGTCTAATGAAGAAATATTTGTAAAATTACAATCACGCAAACTTCTCAATAAAGAAATATTCAACAAGGCAGAGCCATCTAGATTTCATTACATTAAATAGTTTTAGAACAAGATAGAAAAATATTTTTTGTTTTCATGTTTCTTTATATATAATACATAAACCCGAATGTAAATTTGCTTCTATAAGAGTATTTCTAGGGGAAAAAATTAGAAATATAGCTTATATAGATATTAATTTTAAAAAAAAACATCGGAGGATTTATTGGTCGAGGATTAATAAGAAATTCGAACATCACAAATGATGGCTAGGTTTGGAATCTATGGATCTTGAGCTCCATGGATCCATTATTCTACCAATAAACTAAACTACGATGGAACAAAAATAAATAATCAAAACATTTTCTTTCTCAAGACAAGCTCCATGGATCCATTATTCTACCAATAAACTAAACTACGATGGAACAAAAATAAATAATCAAAACATTTTCTTTCTCAAGACTTCATAAAAAATTTGTTCATCAGAAATGGCACAGCTAGATCACTACCCATGAATCTTAGGCATCGGATTCTATCACATCATGCAGGGCACACAAGATATAGATAAAGTTTATCAATTACAATTCCCTACAAAATTTGACACAGTTGGTAGAGCATCTACAATTCTGGTCCTGGAACTTCTTATAAATTCCCAGGCAATAAACCATTAGCTTTTTTTTGTCAATTACCAATATGAGTATTTTTACTTGTTTCATTCCCCTCTCTTTGTTCTTTCTCCTATTCTTGTGACAATTAATTATATGTTTGAGTAAACTATATTCCATTTTTTAAATAAAGTGCTGCAACTTTGATTACACTTTTTTTGTTATTCAACTGTAGATACAATATCCCAGTAAAAACATGGCAAATTCCATCTCCAAGCTATTACTAAATCAATGTATTATAACAACATAGTTTATCTATTCACTATACTAATATATCTGGATGATGAGTTACAATTTGAAATATGCTAGAGTTTTTCACCTTCATAGTTTGCCTTCAATGTCTCTCTCCACCACAAAATCACATGAAAACATTACTGGGAGTTATGACATCACACATAGTTTGAATCATTTCAAATGTTTCAGTAGCAGTTTCCCCCAATTTAAATCAAAATTTAATGTTAGTGCCTTGTTTCACTGCGATCTAAGGTAGGGAACATTCTGTCACATTTTATGTCATAATTCATGATTGAGACATCCTAGTTTCTTAACATTACTGTGGTGAATAGCTAAATTATGTTGCAATGTAGCACATGCATTAGTTTAGAGATGGTGCTGTAGACAGCATGGATAGAGACTTAGTCGTCTTTCCACTGGCACACACTGGATATACAAAATATGCAGAACTAAAGAAATTGAAAACAATCATGGGGACAAGTTTAGCAGACTTGGAACACTTAATTGGGACCTTATTTGAGATATTATAATCAAAAATAGATCACTTTAGAACTGGATTTATATTTCTTATAACTGTTCATCATAAATGAGGAAAGATCTTACAACAATAATATGAGAATCCACCTGTCTCACAAAATCTGACTAAGATGCCATGCTTGGCAGATTAGTTATAGAAATGGTGAAAAATATTATAATAATGACAATATTACATGAATTTCAATTTTTTTCCTAAACACAAGTATATAAAATATTTTTAAAAGAAAATCTTCAAGACCTAAATTGGGGGAATTGTGACAGTTTAAGAATTAGTATTATGATCTTTGGTAACATTTATTTTATAGGGTGAAAACACTGTTCATTACATGAAAAGAGTCTGCATTGTGTTCAAGTCACTGAAAGACCTTACATTTTATCTTCTATTTATGATTATACTTAGATTATTAAAGAAACTGATATTACAAATTGATTTGTCCCTTAGTATCTGTATCCATTTTATCAATTCTTATATTTTATTATTACATTCAGAAAATTCAGAGTAAAAAAGCTTTTATATTTCATTAGACAATGTTATTATATCGATATTAATAAAATTCTAAATAAAAATTCTTGATAACTTTAAGGCACATGCATGAAAGGAACAGTAACCTATGGTCAAAAATTATTGGAAATAATGGGATTAATCCTGTAAATTCAAAAAAGATATGAAAGGTATATTGTTACTGAATATTTGCTCAACACTAGAACTGACTGTCGTAAACACAGTTTACGAATCGAATGATGATAAAGAAATTTGGATGCATTCGTACTTATAATAATGGTATATTATGGCTTGTGTTATAATTAGATGTCAAATGGGAAAAATCCAATACTATTCCAGAGTTCAAATGATATTGGTATATATGTAAAAGTGTTATATTCCAAATATAGTGATGGAAATTTAATGTTTGCTCTTTTGAAATCAATTGCCACTCATGCTAAATTTCAACATGTTACATAATATAGAATTTTCTTAATTTCTTCAAGATATTGCACATATGCCATATATAAGTATTTAAAATTATTATTGAAAGAAGTACTGGAAGCTTAACTATTAACAAAATATCATAAAGAATTCTATAAATATTTCAACCAGGAAACAGATTCACTAATGATGTTATTAAGATCTCCATTTCTGCCACTGTAGTCACATATTCAACACTATTTAACTACATGGTTTATGGTTTGCGTTTGTCCACACCTGTGTATATCTGTGACTGTTAATTTCCATTTATGAAGCAAATAAATGCAATGATTGTGGATTGTCCTGAATCTATTCGTAAGTTTCCAATTATGTCTAGAAAGATTAATCAATTGGTTTTATTGGTGAAGATATTTGTTTAGAACTTCCTAAGAATTCCATTTTTTTACATCATAATTCTGTTATAAATCTTTCATCGAGCATCCAGAAAAAGGATCATAATTTGAGAGGAATCTTAGGTGTGAAACCATATTTTGAATTAGTGACAAGTCGAATATGTTTAATGAGGTTTTTTTTAATGTATTTTCTGTGAAAGAATAGGAACCCATTGCAAATAAATAATCTTCAGTATGTTTATAATAGTTTTCAGTAGAATATTTAAGTAAATATACAAATGTTTAGTCTAGTAACTTTTTCTCCAAACAGGGGAATAATATTAACCAGTTGAATATGCTAGCCTAAAGAAGTCGCCATAAAGTATTTGCATCATAACTCTAATTAGTATCAGGTAACTTTTCAAGTAAGTTATTTTGATTTAACCTTAGATAAAAGAGAAAAATAAATTAGAAAATGATTCAAGATTACTCCTAAATGCCATGGGTTTGGATTGTATCACAGTCTATTATTGGAAAAATTATATTCAGATTACAAGATATTTCCCTGCTGTTTAAATGAAAAATTGAGCATACTATCTTCATTAAATTAATAATAAAGCTCCAGTCTTTAAAAAAGACTTCCAATATTTTTATATTCTTATTAATAACTGAAACATAGGCTTATTTTTACCTGTGTCTACATATATGTAATATTAGGGTATGAGCACAGACTTTCACACGACCCACCACTCTCCACTCCATCTAATAACACTGATACACTTAAACATACATATGTTGAAAAGATAAATAATCACCAATATACGTATTTCATGCTAAACCAGCAATCATCAGTTGGTCCAGATTATCATCTCTACACATATATACTATAAGTGCGCAGATATATATTAAGATAGACAATCCTCATACTTTAATGGACAGGCTTCAATCTACTCCACACTCCAACTCTTCAACCGTCCATCCAATTGAAAATCTGATGATGGAATGCTCAAAGGCCACCCTGAGGCCGAGATTATTGTCACACCCATGTTGACCTGTGATTATTTATCTTTTCAACATATGTATGTTTAAGTGTATCAGTGTTATTAGATGGAGTGGAGAGTGGTGGGTCGTGTGATATTCTTATTAAGAAATTTTTCTATTTCAGGAAAGGGTGTTTTTTGATAAGTCAGAGCAATACCATTTGCATAGATGGTTTTACTGTATTCTGCTTTTAGAAGATCATTGATGAATCTATTAAATAAATTTGATGAGAGAAGGACCATTCTGTAAAATTTTATTTAATATCATTTGATTTTTTTTATTATTGGAAATCATGTTGTCAAGTGAATTAATAGTTTTTCATTTAAATTTTTTAGAAAGTTTTAAACGAAAACCATTTTTCCTAACAGTAATATAATGATATTAAATCAATAAAGATACCATCACTTTTTAATTTATTTCGAAAGCTTTTTTTAATGTGAGTTGTTAAAAATAAAGCTTGCTAACAGCAGCTTTGGGGGGGGGGGCTAACCCCAGCCTGCTCAACAAATAGACAGCTATCAATTATTGATAAAATTCTTATTAATCTGATTCATTCAAAAAGCTTATAGAAAACACATAGTAATGATATTGGGTGTTATTTTTAAATCATTGCTAGGGGGTTTATTAGATTTTGAGATTGTTATAATTTTGCTTTTTTTCCCCTCATGTGTCATAGCATCAGCCAGGAAGCAAACCCGCTAACCCGGGACAACTGATTGGAAAGCAGCTGTTGCTGACCTTCAACCATGTTTCTGTATGAATAACGATAATGAATACTTTTGTCAATTTTGCTTTCACTTTATTTTCTAAGATTTTTTTTAGAAACCGTCAAAATATCTTATCTACTTTTGGGGGCTTCCCTGTCTTAAGACAACCCAGGAATCATTCAACTTCACCAACATCTACTGGTTTTGTCAGATGTGTATTAGAGTAACATTGTAAAAGAGAAGCTGGTGGTTCTGGTTCACAATACTCTTTCTCATTCTATCAATCCTTGATTTAAAAATCTGATATATAAGATTGGCAAATTATCAGTGACAGCATTAGTTCTTTTAAAAATATTAAACTACTAAACATCATATGATCACCATTCTTAATGCTTACACAAGTTGTTTACATAGAGGCTAAACTCTCCACACTGTAGGACCACTCGGTGATTATTCCGCATCCATTGATTACTCTGGCTTGCACTGAATGGCTACTGTATGGAGAGTTTAGCCCCTTTTAAAGATACTTTTACAACCACCAAACTTATGTAACAGTGATCAGGTCTTATGACTGATGTTTGACTCCTGTATGCTTTTTCTCTACTTTTCTTTTCTGGGACCATCCAATGATTTTACAAGTTTGTCAATAATTTCTAAATTTTGATAGGCAGAAATCGACTGTAAATAATAGTTCTGCATTTATTCTAACCTGTAATGAATTGCTTTCAATATTTACAAAGGATTAAATTCTTTGGAAGCTGTTGATAAGAGTTTATGAAATCTATAACAGAGGAAAATGGATTCTATTTATATTTTGTTCAAGATATCCAATACGCTGACAACAATTAACCTTTTTCAAATTCCATTTTTTCAAGTATAGAAATGTGGATTTTAAGAATGATTTTATTTGGTTTATGTTGGCTATGAGAAAATATCAGAAGTTGAAACAAAACATAAATCGAGTTATCTTTCTGAATGAGATGTTCCTCCTTGTTCAATTTCATAGGTTGGGTGCTGTTTAATGCCATGTATTTTAAAAGTTAAAGACTTACTTAATTCTCATTTACATATTCCCAAATATTATCATTAAAAGTGAAATCTCCTTAAGTACTGAATATGTAGGAAAAATTGGAAAAGGATATGGTTAATTTGAATTGAGAGGTTTGTAAATGCTGCATTGGTAAAATTTTATCCAAATGATGATTTCAAAAGTCTTTGAACTATCTTCAATAGTATTTGCTTTACATGATGATTTGAAAGAAAAATAATATCATACTTGAATAGCATTTTATTAATAATCAATGTAAATTTGAATATGAGAGTAAGAAGTCTCTCAAAAGTGCTTAGCTAAAATAGTATTTTATATTTGCTTTCGATTATATATATTAGTTTCATTATCTATGCATGCAGCACACACACACATATATCATCATCATCATCATCAACCATTATCAATCCACTGCAAAATGAAGGTCTCTCCAAGTTTAATCCATCTTTTCCGATCTTCAGCTTCTCTTCTCCACATCACCACTGCACATTTTCTTATTTCATCCATCCATCTCACATGTGGTCTCTTTCTGGGTCTTTTACAATCTCTTGGAATTCAGTTTAAAATTTCAATTGTCCATCTATTATCATCTCTTCTAGCAATATGTCCAGCCCAACTCCACTTCAATCTTTTAATTTTTTCAATGAGGTCAGTAACACCTGTTTGTTCTCTTTCCCATACATTGCGTTTTCGATCTCTTTTTGTTACTCCCAACATGCATCTCTCCATACTTCTTTGAGTGGTCTGAAGTCTCTGTATTGCTCTTCTATTAAGTGTCTAAGTCTCAGATCCATAAATAAGAACTGGTAAAACACATTTGTTAAAAACCTTTCTTTTCAAACACATAGGCATATTTCCTTTTAGTATCAAGTTATTTCTACCAAAAGCACTCCAACCAAGTTTAATTCTATGATTAATTTCTTCCATTATATTTCCATCTATATTAATAATCTGACCAAGGTATTTGTAACTGTTAACTTCTTCTAATTTATCATAATCAATCTTTATTTTCATATTTTGAGCAAATCGATTAAACATTACTTTAGTCTTTTTAACATTTATCTTTAGTCCTACTTTTCTACTTTCATCTGATAATTCCTGCAACATATCCTGCAGCTCTGAAGAATTATTTGCAAAAACAACTACATCATCTGCGAAATCTAAATGACTTAAATAATCTCCATTTACTTTCACTCCTTTAGTTTCCCATTTTAATCCACAAAATACTTCTTGCAGCACTGCTGTAAAAAGTTTTGGAGATATGGAGTCACCTTGTCTTACACCTCTCTCAATGTTGACTTTCCCAGTATCATTATGTAATCTAATTGTTGCTGTTGCATTTTTATAAATATTCTTCAAAATATGACAATATCCTGGATCTATACCTTGATGATCCAATGCTTTAATCACTGAAGAAATGTTTATAGAATCAAATGCCTTTTCATAATCTACAAATCCAAAACATAATGACAACTCATATTCATTCGTCTTTTTTATACCTTCTCTCAACACCTGGATATGATCTACTGTACTAAAACCACTTTTAAATCCAGCTTGTTCTCTTGGTTGGTGGAAATCCAATGTTCTCTGTAGATGAGTTGTAATTATCTTGGTAAAAATTTTATATATATATATATAGTATTTAAGTAGATTTATGTTTTAGAGTAATGATAAAATTACATTACTCTTATACTGATCATATAATTTGTAGAGTCTCCATTTTTTTATTCTGATATACTCTTAATGTTAAATAGAAATAATTTTATTGTATTCCTAGCTGAAGACCATTCTATAGATAGTCCTAACTAAACCATATAATAATTTTATTTTGGGAGCCTTAGTAGCTTTACCTCATAATCCTGGTGTAGATATCCCCCATGTATTTTCATAATTTGCCATCTTTAGCCAGCAGTTTAACAAAATGAAGTCTTGTTCTATTGTTTCATAAACTAATGTTTACTTGCAAAATGGCTGTGAGAAAATTGTCATATATCCACTCAGTTTACATGTGTTAATTTTAATAATTGAAAACTTTTTACATTATCAAATAGTTCTCATTGTTAATGTTAATTTATAGCAAATTGAAGTAAGATAACATAAACATTATATATATAAAAGACTAATGGACAGCAATATATATTTTTCTTGTTAGCTATATTTTATTGTGTTAGATATGATAATGTTTTTAGATTGTTATAAATCATAACATTTACATATCTAAGGTTACTAGTCTAATGTTATATTATAAAAAGTTTAAAAGTGAAATGTCTAGAATAAAATGAATTTTTCAGTTCTGAAGAAAGATTGCTAGATAGTCAAAACTATCAGATATTGAATGAATAGCATTGTGAAAAACATAAGGGAGTGATATTTTTAGAGATTTGCTTCCAAAACAAATTAGAAAATTTAAATGAAATTTATCAAAGATATGTATAAAAAATGTTTTATAGAATTTATTGTTATTTTGATTAGCTCCATAAATAGTAATATTCATAATTATTTAAGTTTCCTTTAATAGTTTCCTAAAATTAATTTTGCTTAATACATATATAAAAATAGATGTTTGTGCAATCAAAGTCTATTTAATCTCTATATAAATTATGATTAGTGGACCTATCTATAGAAATTACAATTGGCATATTTGAACCTACCAGAACTATAATTGAATCAGAAGATTTGTCAAAATGTTTCATAATTGGGAATTTGCCACTTTCAAAAGTAAATTTAAAATGGCTTCATTTACAAAAACTGTCTAGGTCACTAAGCTTGGCTGATTTTTCATTTAAGCAGTAGATATATTTACAATGGCAATGATTATAATGTAAAAAATAATAAGCCATATAACTAATTGCTCAAGAAGTTATATGATGTTTAAGCATTCAAAATAGTATCTCAAGTGTAACAGTTTGTTTCAATTGATTACTGTGTAGGGCATTAAAATAGGTATATTTCAAAATTTTCTAATTATAGGTCCTTGAAAGTGTAAACATTAACTGAGTCACTCTTCAAAACTAAATACATGATAGCACGTGTAATTTTAAAAAAAAATTAAATTTAAAATTGATATTAACACTCTTAATAAAATTCACGAAGAAGTTTTGTTGAATAAATACATATCTGTAAGCTTTATTAAGGAAAACAGATTATATAGTTAAAGAAACTAAGTAGTTTTGAATTATTGTAATACCAAACATCATATCATCTGTTCTTTAAAGGTCTAGGTTTATCAAAGAAAGAAAGCAATATTAAAAATGTCTTTGTAATATTATCTTCATCCATTTTATCACTACATTATTCCATTGCCAAATTTGTAAAAGCTACAAAGGACTATTTTATTTTATGTTGGACACTGTTATTGCACCAATAACAATAAATGATTCATTTTGGATATTTTAAAGCACGTCTTGATACTGAAGCAGTCAATCTTAGCTTAATATTGTGTTTCATGATTCCATCTACTAACCTGTATTCAAACCCTATATCCCATCCCACTCCTTTTGTAATGTATATATATTTTATGTATATATTTGAGATGCGCGTCTAATTGTAATTTTCAATAACATATTATTATTAATTCTTTTTTATTAATTATTAGTTCTTTTTTTTATTAAAGTACATAGGTGTGACTCATATATATATATATATATAGGAGCAAAATAGTGTGACTCATATATATATATATATATAGGAGCAAAATAGTAACAAAAATATTGATTTTTTAAAATATTTTATTATATGTCATTTGTACAACTTTTTCTTTTTAAAGTATTTTTTTCCTATTAAAATCTATATTTTATAAAATCCAAGATGGAAAATGCAACAGTTAATTGTCCAAAAATAATTAAAGGGTTGGAAACACTATTGGGCACTCATCTTTTAGCTAAAGACGCCATTCTATGGTGCGGTTTTTGCGCTAAAACACATCAAAATGCTGTTTCCGTGGCTGACACATTCGAACCCGCTTTTTCAATAGTACAACTTTTTTGTTGTGCTACAGAATGGAGGCTGCTATGTCGCATCACAGTACAGCATGTATGTCGCATGGTAGCAAACATATTTTGCGAATTTGCACAATTTATAAAACAGTTACGACTTGATGAAGAGTTTGTATTTGAATCGGATGGAAATGTTTTCATTGAATTTTTTTTTATTTTAAAGGATTAAAATGTTGATATTTTGTAAAGTAATAATTCTAAGACTTTTTACAACATACTGTATTGAAGTTTTTATTGTGAAAATGTTAAAGATCTATGTTTTTAGTGAGTTGCAATTAGGTAACGCGTCAAGTAACGTACTGTTCGTAACATTCCACTAGACAAAGAAGACTTCTACCGTGGGTATATTTTTGAAGTAAGAAAAGTAGAAATATACAGGTTTTTTTGTAAATTTAATAAAAAGCAAATATTATAAACATGTTTAATAAGTAAAGAAGACATTTGTATGTGTTTGTTGTTGTTTAATAAAGTTTGAGTTTCTTTATTTTGTTCGAGTACGGTTACGATTTTGAATTTTTTTATTTTAGCATTACAAACAAACAGAACACTAACCCTAAAACTAACCCTTACCCTAAAACTAACCCTAAATCTAACCCTAAAACTAACCTAAACCTAACCCTAAACTAACCCTAAAACTAACCCTAAACCTAACCCTAAACTAACCCTAAAACTAACCCTAAATCTAACCGTAACAACTTTTACTTTTATTACGATTATTATTTTTTAGTTAAACAACAACAAAAAAAGTTGTAACACAAGTAAAAAAATATCCGATAGAAAATTGATAAAAAAAAAAGCCTTAACACAAGTAAAAAAATATCCGATAGAAAATTGATAAAAAAAAAAGCCGTAACACAATTTAAAAAGTATACAATATAAAAAACACGAATCAAATTGTAATTTGTTGATTTTATTTTACATTTATTATTATCATTTAAATTGTATATGTTAATAAAAAATAATATTTAAAAAAGACGATTTTGTTTTGTTTTTATTTTCACATTACAAACAGAAAAATTATTAAAATCAACAGCCTGTGAATGTTCATATTTTATAGTTTTAGCATGAAAATGACGCCATTCAATGCACCCACTATTGTTTTAATCTGGGGAAAGTATTTTTAATTAAAAGTTTTTACTTAAAATATAATGGGGATTAAAATTTTCTTTTGTTATAAACATTTTGTCAAATCTATTTCTAATCTGGAAATAGCTTTGAATATATTTTTGGAATGTTATCTAACAGTTGCATCTTTCAAAAACAATGAACAAGGAAACGTAAAATTCCTATTAGATTAAAGATTACTTTGGAGCTAGAGATAAGTAATTAAAAGCATTCCAGAAATACCTGAGCAGAGTATAAAATGGACAGATTTTAAATCACCAAGAGATCAGCTATTAGTGGGAGAACAGATTAGCTACTATTGAGAGAACTGTTAAGATAACATGCTACACATCGCTGTGAAACTATAAATGACATAGTAGTAAGTCCACCATCCTTCTTGACCCTGTTGGGTCATCATCTTCCACTGTCGTACCATTCTGCTGCCCAAGAGTGAAGTAAAAGCCTGACCTAAGAACTTTAGAATGCTAATAGAAGCTTGTTGCCACTGAAGAACCTGCATTTCAATTGCCGTGCACATGCCATACTTTAAATTGGACTCTTAAAATTGCAAGGTAACTTTTCAAGCCATCACCTCAAACTAAATCTAGACTAACTCATCTATCAAGATTTCTTCTAATGTATTATTTAATTTTGTTTTTGTTTTAATATGTAATTTGCTCTTAAATATTTTCTATAAATTTAATTCTCTCTCATATGCTCTAACTTTCCTTAACTTTGGTGCGGTCATTTATTTATTACTTGATTTTATATACATGTTTTTATTATTATGCCAATCTCAAGCAATCTGATGAGTTTTGTAGTAAAGTAGAGTTAAAAGGTGGCTGCTGGAGGGTTGCATTAGATCCTAAGATCTAGGCGCAGTGCTCTCAGATCCAAGGCTCTTCACTGATGATGGCCACAAGCCAGAAACTAGTCTGTGGATATTGGATGAGTAGGCATTAGATAAAGATTTTATGCACAAGCCTTCTGGCATCCATTGATTACTCTGTTTGGCACAGGGTGGCACTACTGTATGGAGAGTTTTGTCTTTGTTTATGAGTTGAATTTCTAAAATCTTTTAAGTAAACCTTCATGAATCGAGGTTATTAATGTTCCCTTAAAATATAATGTATTGTTAATTAATACGCTCGCCAGATTGTTTTATGAGTCAACATTTTGTTTGTTCTAGTTTAAAAATTTGTTATTTGTTTAACTCTGGATTTTCTACCTGGTGTGAATCCAGAATTCAAACTAATTACCACTCTGAAATCATTTAAAATATTATTTATTCAATTCTGAAAGAATAACTTATTAATTGTTTTCTATATATAACTTAGTTATTTTCTTTTTCCATACTCTTAAAACATATGCTTAAATATTCTCAGTTGTTGTAAAATCCGTGAAGGTGGTATTGAATTATTTTAAATAGCAGAAAAGGAAGGGGTCTAAATTTTAATGTATATTTTACTATTTTAGTTAATACATTAAAGATCAGCCTTTTCAAGCTATTGTGCATAAACATGCGCTATATAAAATAAATGCTTATTTTAGTTAAGTAAAAACTTCTATCTATATATATATATTATAGCAGCATCGCGCATAATCTGTATAAATTATGGCATGCAAACCAGGGTCATTTATTTTTAAGGCAGTAAAACTTATTCAATGTCGTTAGTGACATTTATTATTACTGCGTTACTGGCATTCGGCCTATTTTCATATATATATATCTATTACATGCTTCTAATATTTTAATCTGGGGGTTGCGACAAGTTTGAACCCATAGATTTACTTCTCAAGCCTTGTCCTGAGGATAGTTAAGCTTCCCATGACCATTTATGTTGTATAAAAAGGCCTCTGGCGGTGATTCCCATAAGTCTGGCACACGCTATGCCTATTCACTTTCTTCGTATAAAAGGCCTGCACATCAGTGATTTCCATGGCAAGCACTGCCCAAGAAGGGGGTCTTAGACTTCGTTTTCATCTAGAAGCATGACCTTTTCCCTTTAGTTATTTGCCATTATGTCAGGAACGTCCAAACTTCATATTATTATTATTATTTTGCTTATGACCTAATTTTAGTGCTGTAATAATATTAGAAGTGCGCTCTGCTCAAAATATATATAAATGCCAAATATTACTAGCTAGATAAATTATTAATATTATTTTAGTTTTATTATATAATCCCATGTCGTAATTTGTTATTTATCTATTTAAGTGTATTTGCCTTGGGGAAAATAAAGCGTTCTTCTTACCAGCACTAATTAAAAGAATTTTCATTAAGTATTGTATCATATAATCAAATATGTTTTCAAATGTATTTTATTTATTTTCATGACCATAATGGTGTGAAAATGGTTTATATTATATCTGTAATGAATCTCAGAACATTCCCTGAAGTAATATGTTAGTCACCATGTTTCAGAACCGTAAATCAAAGCGTTAATGGCAATATTATGTAATCATTTTAATAAAAGATTGGCATCTTAATATTGGACCCACCAAAGATGTGTGTTTATTTATAATTTATTATTTAGCTAATAAAAGAGCATATGAGATATAATAGCATGAATGACAATATATAATTATCTATCGTTTGGTAGACTGCTTGCTCATTCACGCACAAAGTAATGTTTGCAATTTACAAATGTATGTAAATAATTTGTCATTATATTAAACTAATTTTTATTGTCTAATTTGTTGGAGTACTTCGAATTCCTTTTTCTCCACTTCCAAACGTACAACCATGCTTATACATATTCTAGTTAAGTCATAGTTAATAGATGTCTCATCGTCTTCTCCGCTCTGCTAGTGGACCAGATTTAAAATTAATTCTCGTGTGCCATCATTGTTATATTATCCATTAGGTGTCTGATCTGGGGCTTAGAGAGTGGGTTCGAATTCAGGCTGGTCCCTGACCTAAATCTCGGTCTTGACTGGGTTTGAAGTACATTTTGTGAATTCCAGCTCATGTTAGACGGATAAACATGTTTTGACTGGTATAATACACACAATAAAACATGGACTGATAACAATATATGATACATTTTTGGAGACTTATATGCATCATGACTTGATAGAAATTATAAAATGTGGACCAAAATTATTGAAATTGAATTGTGTGCTACTTTTTGATTTTTACACAACATATTGATTGAACGTCACAAATATTTTTAATGTAAAAATAAATCATAAATTCAGCTTCTATAAAAGTGAGATACCTTTTTTTATTAGAGATAATAATTTTATTATTTTACAATCAAATTTATAGTCACTGCATTAGCATTTATATGATCAATCCATCTTAACTTGCTACTTTTATTCCCATTCCAACATCTAGATACCAAATAATATTTGTATGATTAGTTGCTTTGACTATAGATTAGTATCTAAAAAAAACATAATCCTGCTTTGAGATGAATCAAGTTTTATCTTAACTGAACCATAATCCTATTTATAAATTTTTTAAGAAAAAAAAATCAAAAATCCTAGATGCATTCACATTTAAAATAGTTTTGTCTGATGGAAACATGTTATTAAAAGTGAGACTGCACTTATAAGCACTGTGCATATTCACAGAGGCAAAACTTTCCATACAGTAGTGCCACTCAGTGCAAGCCAGAATAATCAATGGATGCAGGAACGGAGTGGCGCTACTGTATGGTGAGTTTTGCCTCTGTGAAAAATAGCTTGCATAAGCATAAAAAATGGTAATCATGTGATGTTTGGTGGTTTAATACTATGCATATTGTTGGATAGGTCATCAGTTAATGTGCTTCAAAGTCAAAATGTTCATATCAAAAATAAGTCATATTTCAAAAATATTAATTTTCTTTTTTAGTATGTAATTGCGACTAATCCTAGGCTTCAGTATCTGTTGAACACAATATTATAATAGCAGCATTAGCATTAGAAAGAATAAACAAATAATACTTTCCTTTGCTTACGTTTTTAGAAGGCCTTGGTGAAAAATCAAAACATCTCTCTCACTTTAAAAAAAATTATAGCACACACACATATGCCTAAATATAAATGTATGTGTGCTATGCTTTGTCTGAATTTCTCAATAATTAAAGGTAATCGAAGGGCACGCAGAATAAAAACAATAAAAACCTATAGTATCATAATTTAAACATTACAATATATATGATATACAATGTATCTATCTGTCTTTGTTACATGACTTCTGAAACATACGTAAATAATAATTTAGAATAGGTAGGGCTATATATATAGTCTTAGGTCTCTAATTACATCTTTGATGGGGTTAGACCGGATATAAGCCAACTAATCCTCTTACCGAGTGTTTGCTTCTCTAGCTAGGTGGTTTGTGCTTTTTTAATAGCGTTTCGTTTTCTGGAGTAATTTTAATTCCAAGAATGTTTTCATTTGGTGCACTCTTGAAACAATTAATTCATTATTTTCTGCTCAAACAATTAATAATTAAATAAGACCTTTTATTAATATAATTTGCAGCCCTGCAATAAGTTGCTTTATTTTCATGTGTGCTTAATGTTTAAACATATACACATTCTATTAAATAAATATTGTAATAAATTTATAATTAGCAATTGTTTTTATATTATATCCTCAATTAATCACCTTATTTCAATCATCCATTTTAGACTTTCAACTTAACATTTTTTTTTTGAATCGACAATTCTAAAGTTTCCTATCTTTCCTCTTTTAAAATTTCTAGATCTCTGCTCCATATAAAGCTACACTTCAAACATTTAACTAGCCTCTATAAGGGAAATAACTTTAGTGACCTAGAGAAATCATCTGTCGTTTATTTTATTTTTTTACTATCTGACTTCAAGTTTTCAAATATTTGTTTAGGATTAGTATAAGCAGATAGGAATACCAAAGAATGCCAATTATAGATTGATTTTAAATCAATACTAATATATTGCTTAAATATTAATATATAAATAGAAAACTATAAAGTAATCTAAAAATTTATTGCTTGGGAGATCATAAGATGTTTGTTCACCGAAAGTAAAGAGATGAACAGCGATAGAATGATCTGTAGCTCTTAAGCCAGCCACTGTACCATTGTATTAACAACATATGGCGATAATACTAATAATTGTTGAATGGGAATCTGTTTGAGACGTGGTTGCAAATAACAAATATATATACAAGTCAAGCGTTGTTAGCCGAGAGGTCAGCGCAGCTGCCTTGCAAGCAAGCAGTTGGTTGCAGACGGTTGTTGCGGGTTCGCCTCCCGGCCGATGCTATGACATATGAAAAATATATATATACAAAAAAAAAATTGGTAGGAGTTCAAATCTTTAAATAGGACTTCGATGTAATAAACTTCTCATTCAAAATATGTAAATGTAAAATTGTAATTTAAAATGTTTTCAAAATGGTATAAAGTTTTATTTTAAACAGCTTTAATGTCATTGTTGTCATTAGCTTCAAGCTTCAATCGTTCAATGTACGTGCTAGAGTTCTATTCCATCTAAAAAAGAAACATATAAAAACAAGCAAAAGTATTTTAAAAACCTTAAAAAATTGTTTTAAGTATAACTTAAACGTTTAAAAATGTCCTGCTGCACTTGTATGACTTCTGTAATGGGGTAAGAAAATGTGAACGTGTAAATCTTTTTTCTTTAATAGTGGTCGTAATATTGAGTTGGTATATTAAAACATATGCACGTGACAAAACTATTCACTGAACATAAGTCCGAATACGTTACTATTCTGTGAATAAGTTTATATTCTTAGCATTACATATTTCATTATGATCCGTCAAATTATTTAATCGCTCATTAAAAGCATTAATATACTATGATAAAAGACGTTACAAAATTCCTGTTAAAATTATTGATTTTAATTTTACTTTTGGTATCTTATAATAAGGTAGAACAGATTTTATTCAAGGCATGTCTAAGTTGATAGCAAACTTAACGGGATAAAAGCTATTAAAATTTAGATCATGCTTTAAATATTAAAATGCTAATGGAGGCGGTGCGCAATTGCAAACGGCAATTAAATATGATTACGTATTAAATGATAGTTGTATTCTATTGCCTAGTTATCTTAACCCAATACTATATACATATAATATATGTTATTACTTCCAATCTAGATATCAAACTTAATAATTCTTAAATCAATGAATTTGGCTTGAATAGTCTTTATGTAAATATATATTTTACTGGCTAGTGTATAAATATAATTAAATTTTTTTAGCGTGTTTTTAAAATCAATCCTAATAGAACAATGATAATAGGAGAGATTCTAAAATAAATAAATGAAAAATTATTGATTAAATAATAATAAATGAATTGTTGCTTTGATCATTATATGTTGTTCGAATATTAGATGTGATAACTGAGTTGCGATAGCTCATGAATCCATCAATCTTGCTGATCTAGACCATGTAGAGCACTAAACAAATAACTCCATTTGGGTAGTATTTAATAAATCAAAGAAAATTGCATGGGTTGCCCCTATGAAAACATTATTATGATAAGAATTTTAATGAAGTTTTTCAAGTTTTTTTTTAATATTAAAAAAACAAATCACTTTCAGAAAAATAAATAAAATAATATTGTTAATTAATTAATCCTTTTACAAGGATATTTGTTTAATCATTTCTATATAAATCAAACGTTATAATAATTTGCGTTGCAATTTATTTATTGGAATGGTAATCGAGTTTTAAAAGAAAAATTGGGGTTAAAATATTAAACTGGTTAGACTAAGCCACTAAGATTTCATTTCTTTCTTTTTTTTTCATCTGAAATTTGATTCAAAAATCTTTAGCTCTCCCATTAGATAATCTTCTAAGTGACTATTTACTTTCAGACTATTTTAAAATTAAATATCGCTTCCGAGTAGCAAGATTTCTATTATTTAATTTTTTTAAAATAAATCATTAAAATTATGGGGGAGGGAGAATATTAAGGGATCGCAAGTTGTTGTGGTTAACACATTTTTGAAACACATACGCCCTGAGGTTTGAATCTGGATTAAAAATTATATTTATGGAGGGGGGGCGAAGCTTTTTTAAGCAAAAAAAAACAACAAAACATTCATATAACTGGTCCATGTTTGATCATCAAATTTACCATCTAATTATTGATCAACAATTGGATATCTAGCTATCTAACTATAGGGGGGAAATCCAAGTTATTCTAGATTGGTTATGTAGTTGGTACAAAAAGATGCATTATTATATAGATTTTATTAATGATGAGAAAAATATTACATACACTTAATGGAGTAAATCCATGGGTTAACATTTAAAAAACAATGACCAAAATGTATATCATTGAAATAATATATGAAGAATATAGAAAAAAAGCACAAGATAAAATTGAGCCTGATGTTAGTTTAATTAATACCCATACTAGATATCCTCCATTGAATATTATCCAGTTGTTCCATAAAGTAACAGCTATCCTGAATTTTTATACTAATCAATCCTATGAAAATATTGTAATAGGGAAAGAGATCCAAAATATGAGATTTGAAAATTCTATAATCACTATCCTGATTCTGCAGTTTTAATTTTTAGCAAGTTTTCTAGTGATTACTCTAAAAGCGTAAGGATAATTTTTCCCCTAATAATATAGGATTAACTATCTTTACATTTTTAAAAGTAAATAAGTACGATTGTGCCTTAGACAGATATGTAGCAAGCATGCAAACAATGACTTTTTTTTTGTTGTTTATTCAATGAGTTTGACATTTTATTCTTTAAAATGATCCAGATTAATTCATCGTTTCTATTCGCTCTTATCTTGTCAAATATCTCTTCAATACCCCCCCCCACACACACACACACACGTATTTTATAGTTTTAATGCACATTCTTTTGCGAATTTTCCCCTTCCCTTCGTATAGTCAGTTGGTATAATTTTTTTATATATGTTCATATCGTTGAAGTCTGTCTTGTATTATATTTTTTTTAATATATATTTTTTGCTTGTTCCCTGCTAAAGTCTTTATTATTTTTATTTTTATTGTTTTTCTCATTTTAGTTACTTTTTTAAATCTTTTATTTTTTCTTTGATTAAGATACATAAATAACCAAATAATCATTATGTTCATATAAATATTGATTAATATAATGCTAATAATATTACTAAAAACCAGTCAACACTTAAACAATCTTAATATCAATAACAATCAACAATTTCAAACTGTTGTCAAGGCAACCTCCTTTTAACTATAATAAGTACTGGTTATATATCTCTCTATATATAATCATGAAAACATTTAGTATAAATATATATAGAAAATATACAAAGCTTATATATAATTCTTAATTAAAAAATATGTTCATAGAAGAAAATGGATTGCGTTGTTAAAAGTTTTTACAAACATTCTGATCCACAAATATAAAAAAAATTCTTTACAGAAGTGTGCATCTTATTCGATAAAGTCTTATTTATTTTCCTTGAGACTAATTGGATTGCCTTGGTAGTTATTGTAAAGATATCTAGAATTTTTTTATTATAAATAATCACAACAGTCCTCAAGAATGCATTAACTCTGAGGAAACTGAATGAGACTGTCAAAAATATTAGTTTCCTTTTCTGTAAATTTTTTTTTCGATATATGAGTTAGAGTCTTTTTAAAGACTTGCATTAAGTTGATCTATTTTGTACTGATAATAAGTTTTTTCCACAGAGAGTAATTTCACAGATCCATTTCATTTCATTCTTTAACATATATATATATAACATAAATAAAATGTCCGTTATTTAATAAATATAATAATAATAAATATAATGGTGATTAATTATTATAAACAGTCTTACAATTTCCAGCATTACTTTTGGTTAACCTGATCTATTTTGTATTGTTAATAAGTTTTTCCATTGAGAGTAATTTCACAGGTCCATTTAATTTCATTCTTTAATATATATATATAATGTTAATGCTAATATTTTCACGGATAAAAGATGTCATATTATTATTACTATTTGCGGGATATTCCGTGTAGTGAAAAAGCTAAATGACGTTTCAGTACAATATCAGGTATCTTCCTCAGAGCGTCCTCTTTCTCAAATCATAAGAATGTGTGTGAGATTTAAAATCGCTTTCTTTCTCCTCATATTTAAATTCTATTGGTTGAGAAGTTTTAAAATTTATTTTCTCTTCCAATAGCTTCTTCCAAATGTTGTTAATCTTCTTTAATTCACACCTTTCATATATGCTCTTGGGCCTTTTAAAAATCTCTATAGCTTCTCTTAGCAATCTCTGGTCATATTGTTCAATTTTTTCTAAAATATTTGTTTTTTCAAAATTGATATTATGATTTGTTAATTTTATATGAGAATAAATAGCTGATGAATTGGATTATTCTCTGACTGCCAGAATGAGTTCTTCCTTTCTAATATTTATTCTATGATTAGTCTGTCCAATATATGTACATGAACAGACCCTACATGGAATTTCATATACACCATGACACTCCAAAGCAATTTTATATTTAGGAAGTGGAAATATTTCACTATTTTTTTTATAAGTAGTGTAAACTGTGTGAATATTATTCTTTAAAAAGGTTACCAATTCTATCAGTTACTCCTTTTATATATGGCAAAATTGTCTTAATTTCTGATGTATCAAACTCTTTTTTCTTTTTATATGTATAAGCCCTATTAATAATGTTGTAATTAAAACCATTATGAAGAAGCATTTTATTAGTAGCAGAAAGGTCCTGGTAAAAATGGCTATCATCAGAAAGTCTCTTTGTTCTATCCAATAATGTCTTTGCCACTGAAAATAGTTGTGCAGGATGGTGATGAGAAGAAAATGCAGATGACTGGTTTACAATTACAGTTAAAATTTTACTTTATGCTTTGGATAAAAGCCTACACAAATCAATAGTTGATAGAAGTTTGAGTATAGATAAGCTACATAGATTACTCAGTTAAAAACTTTTCAAAACAATTCTTCAACCCCAGACTAAAAGTTCATAGCCAAACCAATGCCTGTTTCCTGATATACAGATGAAATCAATGCAATATGAAGATGCTAGCATAAAATCACACTGACAGGAATGTGCGTCTGCAGCATGGTATTATTTAAAGAGAAATGATTCTCACCCAGAACAGGAATGAGCATCTGTCTGGTGAAGGAAATCATTTGGAAAATATATTGAAAATTCTCTGAAATGGTGAATTGCAATCTTGGCCATCTTACTATTGACATCCAGAGTAAAAAGGAAAATGACGGTGTGGGAAATACATCCACATCCATTGTAATGCACTGATTATGCCTTTGGGTCATGTGTTCATATGGGCTTTGCCCTGTATGCTAAACACATTTCAATTACATTGATATAAACACCCATTTATCCATCTACTAGCATCAACCCAACCACAAAATAAATAGCCTGAAATCAAACCCATTTAGAATAAACATAAACAAATTTAAATATAAAGTTATTAAATTGAAAATTGCTGAGGGAAATTTACAATAAAATAAATCCAATGGCACTCATCATAAGGTGCTGCATTGACAACAACAACTTAAAATATATACCCGTAAATACGTTTAGACACTCAGCATGAGTTGTCATATCTACCGATATATATATATATATTTCACATATAAAAATATTAAGACATAATCAACATAATGAATCTATGCAGCTATCTACACCCAACTTAAAATTTAATACATTTTTTTTTTCGTTAATAAATATTAATAAATAAAATGGAAATAATTAAATTGGCAAACATATATAAAAATAAATATTAATAACTGATTTAACCTTCCAAGTTGGTCACATAACAGTTCATGATTTAAACTTGGTTAGGCCTTAATTGTTTAAGATATGATTTAAAGTTCATTTAGTAAAAGTTCTATTATAATTAGAGTTCATAATTTATACGTTACATTTGAGGAGTTCTCGATTCCTTGGGCCAATTCCTGTGAAGTCTATTATTCATACTTTCTGTTTGTGCCATAGTTATCAATCTGGAGGCATCCTTAGCTGGTTTGATCCTGGAACTATTTTATTGCAGTACCCATATGATTCAGGTCTGCAATAGTGCCATTCATATTTCATCAGGCTCTTCATTTAGAGAGGATAAAAAGTGTGTCTTTTTTCCCTCCTCCTCAAAAATCAAGCTAGAACTGTTCTTAATTTGAATTTTCTTTTTTTTATATTCCTCCTTCGGATTCACTGACCATGTTTTCCTGTTCTGGTGGTTTTCATTAGGATCCGAGTGTTAGTTGACCTTCCACAAGTGGGTAATGCAATCTTTTAAAAAAAATTTTATATCTCTTATCTGACCTTTAATTATAAATTTCCCCCAAAGGGCTCATTTACTTTAGATTAATTAAAACCAACAATCATTTCCATCTTGAGTTTTAACCCAATATAAAGTAATTTAATTATTGTACATTCTTAAAGATATATTTTTATCTTTAAATCTTTAAGTTTTTTCTTAAAATTTAGTTTTAAAATACTTTTTTTAAATAAAGTTTTCTTTTAATAATTTTCCATCTGTGTGATTTATATATGTTTTTGCAAGCTTTTAGTTTTCAATTTTTAGTTCTGACTTTTATTTAATAACCTAATTTGCGAACATTTATACTTTATTTTCTTTTTTAAAAAATAATGCTGTGGCATGTGTGCCTGTTACAATATATATATATATATCACATGATAATAGCCTAAGCATATTTAAGCCATGAATTTTCAATTTATCAAGGCAAACTTTGTGAAAAAAAAAGATGGGTTATAACATTCACTCTGATGTGTGATATTAATACAGACAAGTACACCTGATACAAGATTTTAACAGTTTGAGATTTTTATATTCTCAGAAGTTTAAATAAACCCCATCAAACAGGAAAATATAACTTTTTTGAAAAATGGTTAATAGTCATTTATACAACTTTCAAACCGCACCCATTAATCATTGCTCATATAATAAAGACCATTTTGCACAAAGCTAGATAGCTTTATAAATGAAATCATATGAAAACAGTTCAAGATTATCTAAACCATGGGGTTTTCAATCCATTGTCATGATAACCTCTATAAGTAAAACATTCACCCTTTGGTTTAAGATCTTAATATAGATAAAGAGAATTGGCAGGCGACATTAACATATTGCGGTTTATGAATATATATACAGTCATAAACAGCTATTGCAGGACTAAAGTCTCTCCAGAATCCACAAAAGAATAATAAAAAAGATATTACTTACTACACTTATCAACTGCAGTATATAATAATTAAATAAATTATCACACATAAAAAAATGTACAAAAACAAACTTGAATAGATGTAAGTTTCAAATACTATGATTGGAACTTACATTTATCCTAGTTTATATATACATACATCTAATTTATATAAACAAACTTTGATATCACAATAACAATGTTTATTATTACAAGTTGATCTTGACACCTGGTTATTATATGAATGATATTCTGCTTGTTTATAAAATTTGTAACAATTTTTTTTAAATTACTCTCTACCATATAATATAAAATGATATTATTACTCCTGCCTTTCAATGTTCATTTTTAAAAATTAGTAATTTCATTTCCAGATATAGAGAGAAGTATTATTGCTTCTTATCACATGCACAAATGTTCAATAACATATAATTACATATTCTAATATGGTTATGATACAGATATTTTTAGTATAATGTCCACAATACAACAAAAAAAACATAATTTTTGAAGTTAACCATACAATAAATATAAAAAACACCTCCAACCTAACATTTTGAATAATTCAATTATCAGTAGTAGGCAATGTCTTATATTATAAACTTTAGCTACCAGTTGGATATTTAAGAAAATCTAAATATGTTTTGATTAGGCTATATCTTTCAAAAAAATATGCTAATTAAAGATAAAAATTCACATTTTTAGGCATCCAAAAATCTAAGGATTCTACACATAAAGGCAAACTTATCATATTAGTAAACAATGAGGATTGCCAATTTTTCAACAATCTTTGTGATAAATGCTTAGCCAGAGAAAGCATTTAAAATATCCCCTTCCTGACGGAGAAGCTTGTTGAGGAATTGGCAATCCTCATTGTTTATAACTTACAAGCTTAAGAGAATAGGGTCATGTGATCTATGACTCTTATTTTGATTATCATATTAGTATTACACTTTGTGATTACATTTACTTTTACAGCAATTTTATTAAACAATTGCATTGGATTTTGATTGTCATATATTCAACAGTTGTTAAACACTTCAATGCTGATTTGGATTTTCAAGATTAAGATACTAATGCATGGAAATACTTTTTTAAATATTGTGTCAATGGATAAAGAAAATATGTTTTCATTTTAAAAAGAAAAATCTTGATCGTTGTTTTATTAATGATTTGAGTTTTAAAAAGCAAAATATATTTTCTGGTCAGTTGGATAATAAAATAAACATGATATTTCATAAGCTATATTAGAATTTAAATCCAGAACTTCAATTTCTAACCAAAGTCTTTTGAGATGGATTAAAATTACCAAGAAGCTAATCATTTATTGATTGTGGCCATTTTACTTTTTATCTTAATGATATTACAATTTTTTCTCCAGGTATCCATCTATCAGTCAAGTTTTGATGACATATC
This sequence comes from Epiperipatus broadwayi, assembly GCA_028023455.1. Classification (NCBI taxonomy): domain Eukaryota; kingdom Metazoa; phylum Onychophora; class Udeonychophora; order Euonychophora; family Peripatidae; genus Epiperipatus; species Epiperipatus broadwayi. Next base: position 11,600,383 of record JAQFVV010012396.1, read on the forward strand.
TGAAGACATTTTAAAATATAGTGAAGATATGCTAACTTCAAAATTATTGAAATTTTTTAGGAATATATTTGTCAGTGATGATTGTGATACCTAATCTTAATATTAAACAAGGCAAAACTCTCCATACAGTAGTGCCACTCTGTGTCAACCAGAGTAATCAATGGGCACCTTGTTTAATAACAATTGTGTGCTAGTATAAGAAATATTGATAATCTTAAAGTTGTTTGTATTCTTTCAATTCACAGATATAAAGGAGGTAGAAAGGCCTAATGCAGAATGCTTTAAGTTATAAGTAATTACAAGAGACTTAGCATAAAGTTAGATAATCAAAAAATACTTGAGAGAGTTTTTGTATCACTGTGATGAAAAAAAAATCTAAATTGACAACAATCAGTAAATTACTATCCTCTCTTCAGTTTTACACCTGAACATTCTTAAAACTTTTTTGTAAGTACTCCCTGTAAATTTTTATATAGTTTATAAAGCTTTATATTGGATTTATTATTCAAGAAAGTAAAAAAGTACCCCCATTTTAAAAATCTATCTTTCATATAATACAAACACACACACACAAAAACAATCGAGAATCTTTTATTTAACAAGTCCCAAAACAGATTAATAGATTTATTTGTATATATGATACACTTCTTAAAAATATTTTTATGCTTCAGTATTGAAATAATTTTGAAAATCCTAAATAATATTAGCAATAGTTTTATTTGTATCTTAAACTATTTCCATCATCTAATATGAGTATTGAAAGTCTTTAGAAAAACTTTATTTAAATATTCCAAATACTTTACACTGTTAGTAATAACACACAGGTTAGTATATGCACAATGTTTTGATAGGTATTTTCTCCTTTTCTTCAGTTGTTGCTGGCCTGACCAGTGACAGTACTAATATGGGAATTGAACATGGACCCTTAGATTCTTGAATAATGAATTTAAAAGTAATGCTTTAACCAACAGCTATCCTGCCAAAGACAACAATCAGTAAAAGTTTCATATACTTATCTATGAGGTTCCTCCTGATTTCTCACCTTTTTCTAAGATCTAGATGTATAGTCACACTAGATTGACTTTGATATTGTCATGTAAGCAGCTTCTTTAAATCTTCTTTGTACCTTTTCTTCTCTATCCAACATTTTTGTATTTTCCCAATTAAACATATGTTCATTGTTACACACATGGTATGCTATTTTAGACACATCTGTTTCTCTCTCTAATCATCAGTTTGTGTTTTTGCAAACACTTTTCAATGGGTTTATTGGTCTCATCAATATACATTCTTCCACATTCACATGGTATTTCATAAATGCAGATTTTTCTTTTCAGCATTTCAAGTTTAGGTTTTGTAGATGTTAGAATTCCTTGTAGTGTGGTATGGCTCTGAAAAGCTGTTCAGATGTTATACTGATTGATTTTTCTTAATTTGCTATTTTTGGTATGTATGGGTACACTACAGTACCAATAATTATTTTTTCTTTTGAAGGTTTTTTTTGTCTAAGGTTTTCTTAATAACAGCTGATGGATAAACATTTTTCATAAGACTTTGTTCTACATAGATATTTTCGTTTTTCAAATCTTTGGTTTCTGAACAAACTTTTTTTGCTCTGTTTCATAGTGATGTACTCATATTAGATAGTGAAAATTATCCAACATATAAATACAACTAAAACACTATCATCACAAATCTTCAGGAAAACACTAAGTGTTGGTATGGACTCAATACTATTTGAAACTTTAGACATTATGGAAAATTATGTTTAAAGCTGACCAAAGTAGAAAATCATTTAACTTTCTTATGTAAATCTGAAAGGATAATTCCTAATGGTTTGCAACTAAAACCTCCAATTCATTCCCAGATAGCTGAGAAAATTACTCAGAGGGCAAGTAAAACTCTGTTAAGAGAAAGAATAAATGCTCAGCAGTTTTCTAGGTATCAAACCTTGCATTCCATTAATAGTGTAGAATGTTTTCTATAAAATAAACTTTCTAGTGAAGACTTCACAAGAGTTTCTCAAGCAATAAGAAAATCATATTCTACATTACATGGAAAAATAAAACAATACCAAAACAATAAACTTGCTAACCTACATGGGCTTATCAAAAATCATAATGTACCAAGCTGTGTAACAACTTTATCTGTTAAAAATCTCAGTTCTAAACATCTAACAGATACTGAAATTTCTGTTTTCGAAAGAGAATTAAACTTGCCATACACCATCTAATATCCTTTTATTAGATATAATGGCAGCCACCAAGGAAGTTACTCATAAATTGCCTTTAGATGAAGTAGCAGAATTATGCTGGAGAATAAAAATAACATTTGACAAGCAATAAAAATTGAAATCAAACATATCTTATGGTTATAGAGAAGCAATTAAATCTCTCAAAGTAGATAAATCTATAATTATTCTCTCTGCTGACAAAGACAATGCAATAGTTGTAATGGACACAATTGATTATGACAACAAAATACAAGAACTCCTCCTAGCAGGTCAATACAGAAAAATGGCAAAAAATCCAATACCAAGTACAGAAACAAAGTTACAAGCATTACTTAGAAAGTATTGCAAGTACTTCAGTGATTAAAAAGTAAAATAACATATTTCAGTAAAATTCTTCACCTGTATGGTCTACCTAAAATCCATAAAGATCATGTTTCATTAAGACCTATTGTTAGTTCTAAAAATTCACCTTGCCAAAATTTGTCAAGATTTCTTCTCAAAGTTCTAAGTCCTTTGGCAGACAAGACCCAGTCCTTTGTCAGGAATTCTAGACACTTTGTAGAATTAATCAAAAACATGAAAATTGAAAGAACTGACTTACTGGTAAGCTTTGAAGTGGAAAGTTTATTCACAAATGTACCATGTGAAGAAACATTGTCTATTGTAAGGGAAATATTAAATGGTGATAATAGCTTTCAAACCAAAGCAACTCTTCCTGTTGATAGTATAATGGAATTATTAACATTCTTCATAAAAACAACCTACTTTAAATATAAGACAGAATTTCTTCCAAACAAAATCAAGGATGGCTATGGGCTCACCATTGTTACTCCTGATTAGCAATATTTACATGGAAGAATTTGAAACCATAACCATAAAAACTACTCCATATCCATCTAAAGTTTGGCTTCACTATGTGGATAATACATTTGTTGTATGGCCACATGGTGAAGCACTACTACAAATTTTCTGGAAACACATCAACAACATATTTCCTTCAATTAAATTCACAATAGAACAAGAACAAAAATTGGCATTCTTGGATGTTCTTGTGACAAAACTCCCTCATGGGAAAATCAAAACTACAGTTTATTGAAAACCCACACATGCAGGAAAATACTTAGCCTATACATCCAATCATACCAGAAACACAAAACATGTAGTTATACTAATATTATTGAACAGAGCAAAAGAAGTTTGTTCAGAAACCAGTGATTTGAAAAAAGAAAAAATCCATATAAAACAAACTCTTATGAAAAATAGTTATCCATCAGCTGTTATTAAAAGAACATTAGATAGACAACAAAAAGAACCATCAAAAGAAAAAACAATTATTGGTGCTGTAATATATACATACCAAAAATAGCAGACAAATTAAGGAAAATTTGCAATCAGTATAACATCAGAACAGCTTTCCAGAGCCTTACACACTACAAGGAATTCTAACATCTACAAAGCCTAGAGTTGAAAATGCTGAAAAGAAAAACTATGTGAATGTGAGAAAATGTATATTGGTGAGCCCAATCATCCCATTGAAAAACATTTACAAGAACAAAAACTGATGATTAGAAGAGAGAAAACATATGTCTAAGGTAGCAGACCACATATGTAACAATGAACATATGTTTAATTAGACAAATACAAAAATATTAGCAAAGAGAAGGGACAAAGAATAAAAATTTAAAAAGCTGCTCAAATGACAATGGCAAACAATTCCATAAATCAACCTAATGAGACTATTCATAATGTATGGAAACCACTAATCAGTTTTGCTCTTAGAAAAAGGTGGAGAAATCAGGAAGAATCTCATAGATAAGTATATGAAATTTCTATTGACTGTTGCCTTTGGAAGGATGGCTCAGTTGGTTAGAGTGTTACCTTAAAATTCAATATTCGAGGATCCATATTTTATTCTTATGCTAGTACTGTCACTGGTCAGACTAGCAACACTTGAAGAAGATGGGAGAATAATGTATCTGTAATATTTAAATAAAGTTAAATCTTTCTAAAGACATTCAATACTCATATTAGATGATGGAAATAGACCATCATATAAATGCAACTAAAATACCATATTCACAAACCTACAAGAAAATACTATCATTAGCAATGTATTATTTATACATTGCTTTTGTCAAGGCACTTGATGCAGTTAATTGTGAAACTTTCAGACAGTATTCAAAATAATTGATTATCTCTAGAAGTATATTCATATTATGTAATGGATACATGATGATATAAAAGAAAAAATTATTTCTGCTGATGGAAAATTAGAACTATTTTGAAACAAAAGCAGGGATATAACAGATTTAACAATGAATCTTCTTGATCTCTATATTTACAATCTGCTGATGATTTTACTATTTTTGCTAATTTAGAGAAGGATTTACAAAATAATCTTAGTGTTTGAATGCTACAGATAAAGAATTTGTTTTAGTAATTAATGTTTTTAAAAAAAGCTTTTTATTTTTTCTAAGCCAGTGATAGAAAAAAATCTTCAGCAATTTTTTATGGAGATAGTCATGAGCTTAAGAATGTAGATGAGTTTAAACATAATGGTAGGTTTTAAATAGAAAGGTGGATTTGGGTGTCAATGTGCTATTTAGACATGATGTCTGATTACTTTAATTAAATTTATTGTTTAAGAATTATTACTGTGTCAAATTTATTCTATGGAATAATTAAATGGTTTATTGTCAGAACAAAATTTTGAGCATCAGAAATGATTATCCTGGGATATAATCCATCGATCAACCTTGAACTCCAGAATCAACCACTCTATCATTACACCGAACCATAAAGGCCATGTACATCTATAAACATAATATTCATTAAGGCTGTAGCCTCAAGCACATGCGTATAAAAATGCGATAGTAGGGACCTCTACAGGTCTTAAACCACAAGCTTACTCTTTGGAAGAGGTCCCTACTATCGCATTTTTATACGCATGTGCTTGAGGCTACAGCCTTAATAAATATTACTTACGTAATCAATGTGCGTTTAAATAAATTTATAAACATAATATAAAACCATTAAGGGAAATTTTATATTGTGTGCTCTGGAATATTCTGAAAATATAAAATCAGCAATATGTTTTAAGCTTTCTGGATATGATGAAGTGTATATGCAGATTTGACATGTGACTTGAATGAATAGTGACAGATTCTTTAAAAATATTTTATAGAGAATTTGAACATGTTTTATAGAGGGAGGCAGATTCCATTTACATTTAAAATATTGTCAAAAAGATATTCTAAAGAGATAGAATATTGATTACTTTAATTGGAGTATTATGAGTGAAGATGGAGTTTACTATGCTCAACACTTTTCTGAAAAAAATGTTTGCTGTAGAAAAAAATAATAATCAGCATTATATGATTTGTATATTCATATTAAAAAAATTAGCATATAGTATTTATAAGCATATTTGTGTTTCATAGAATGATGTGCATAGCCATTTACAAAAATCATTTTGTTTTTAGTTTTTCTATATTTTTTTTTACGTTTAGAGATTGGTTGTTCATATTCTTTTTTAAATAGTTGCTAATGATATATATTAACTCTGAAATTGTGTTTGAGTTTGGCTGGAGAATATTACAATCAAGTAAAATCATATGATTGTTGGCATGGTAGTTGGCCATTACTTGCCGCTTTATTAACATAGTTTATTCTAGCTTTTCAAATTTAGAGCGATATCATAAAATAATGAAGCCCCTTATATCAAAATGTTTTTTTTAATATATAAACTTATGCACACACATTTATTGTGTTTTAGCATACCCTGTATTGTTCAATGTTCAGAACCTTCAGTCCGGCAACACAAAATTGCCTCCTGCTTACCTCTGGATGAATGTGGTATTCGTGCAGAAGAAGATAAGAGAGACATGATTAGACAAGGCATACCATATTTTAAACCACCTTTCACTCTTATGCGTAAGTTATGTAATATGATTTGCGAATTACGTATATATAATTAAAAAATTTATTAATACAAATTTCAGCAAAATTATAAAAATCTTGATCATCTTAAAACAATAAAAAATATATATGTAAAACAACATCTGTGCTCATTCAAAATAAAAGCATCTTAAACAAAGAAAACTTCATACTGTAAAGACATTAATAAGAAACACAATGGAAAAAAATTAAATATAAAATTAAGGTCATAATAATAAAAACTCTAAATAAAATTATATATGATATACGATGTTATATGCAATTGACTGCAAATCATATTCACGGAAGCATTACTTCATTCATTGCTAGCTGATGATATATACACTTACGCAGAGATTAATGATATTCTGTGGTTATGTGTAATTAAAAACATATATTAATCTTTAATTGAGGTTTAAAGTTTATATCTAAACTATGAATAATCCTAATCTAATAAATGATTAGTAATAATCATTAACGTAATTATCTAGATGAATAGTATTAGAGATGTGAATGCAGAAAAATGAATATATACTGCATGCTCATATGTGTGTGTATGTTATATTTTTTAACTGAAATTAGTTAAACATTTGCACATGCACTGATTATAAGGATTTATGAATAATCCTTAAAATATTACATAGAATATGTCATCTTAAACAGATGCAAAACTCTCCATACCATAGTGCCACATAGTGCAAGCCAGAGTAATTAATGACTACTCATTCAGTATTCTCAGACTAGTTTCTAATTTAGGCTTTCATCAGTGAGGAGTCTTGGATTTGAGAGCAGTGCACCTAGATCTTGGAATCTAATTCAATCCTTCAGCTTTTACCTATTTAATTAACTATAAAGCTCTGAGTCCAAAATAAGAACACAATAATGTTTTCAATTTAAAATTATTCACTTGTATTAGATCCTAAGATCTAATTGCAGTGCTCTAAACTCCAAGACTAATCACTGATGAAATCTATAAGCTAAAAACTAGTCTGGGAATATTGGATGAGTATGCTCTATATAAGGATTTTATGTACAAACCTTGTATCCATTAATTACTCTGTCTTACCTTGTGTGGCATTTCTGTATAGAGAGTTTTGCCTCCCTTTCAATAGTTTGGGTAGGCATAGGAAATGGTGATCATGTGATAAAATTTAATAAAAAAATATAAATAAAAAAATTTAATTACAAAATAACTTTTATTTTTTTTTAATATTTTTTTTTCCTTTTTTTTTAATCCCTCTTTAAACAATAAAAAAATAAAAAATTTAGAAACATAATTTTAAAAATTAAAAATTTGTTTGAAAAAAAAAAAAAAAAAATTCAAAAAACAACCTTTATATAATTTAAATAAGGGTTTTGTTTTTTGTTTTGTAAATTTTTTTATATATTAATAATTTTTTTTTAAAAGTAATAAAACAAAAAAAAGGGAAAAAGAAAAGGGGTTTTTTTTTTTTTTTTTTTAAGTGTTTGCTGATATATGTCATCTTAGGAAAAAATGAGCCATATATCTCAGTCAGAATAAAACAAATTTATCTTTGATAATGATATGAATATTTGTTAGATTTCATGTTATAAAGTCCATATCATTTCTAGTTCTATAATGTCAGCTCTCAAATGTAATATGAACTCCAATCAATAAAGTCATTCAATTATTTTTTTATTAAAGTAAGTATAACATACTATGCTTACTATTTAGCAGGTGGTGAGAGTTTAAATAACTTTCTACCTTTATTTCATCAGCTAGCTAAGGATAATGGTTAACTGTATAGGTTATGAGTCAGCTATTTGAAAAAAAATCATAAGCTTGATCAAAAGCTAAAAAAAGTTCAAGCTTTATCCAGCTTGTATTTAAATCCAGATGGTAGACATGGTAACAGATGTATTAACACTTAATTATCCATAAAATTATAGTATTCGGTAATTATCTGAAATCTGGGCATGGCCGCTTAGGGGCATTGTTTATGTGTCAAAACACATAAAATGCTGTTTAACTGAGGCCGGGCCTTATACAACATTTCAATATAGTATTAACCCATTTAGACAGGCCGCTTATACATGGCATTGCACAAAAATATTACAGCCTGTTTTGTGCTTCAAAATGATTTACGCGTATTTGTTCTATTCATAGCTGATTACCGTATCGCTTGAGGGTGTTTGAATTTCAAGTCAGTACAACTTTTCAAATCTCCGTAATAGTGTAATGTCATTTATATTTAAATCATGTTTTTAATTACTAATAATTGTCATATGGTCCCCAACCTTCCCTAAGAAACTGTTAATATGTAAAAAATTGGCAAAGTGTATATTCGAACAAGCTTCCACAAAGCTCATGCGCTAAGTCACGTTTCAGCGTGAAAAATATGCGAGACCAATAAAAGGTCTGAGAAGAACGTACAATTTTTAAACTTTTCAGAATTGCCGAGTACAGAAAGTGTGTGAGATTATGTCCTTTTTTCAGGCACATAATGTACACTTTTTATTACAGCAATAAAATAATAAATAAGTTCAAAAAGTTCAAAGTTTGTGTCCTTTTTTTTTCATTTCATTAGAAATTGACAAGTATTTGGATTATATTTTTTGCAGTGGGGTTCAAATAAAAGACTATTTTTGTTTACTTTTGTTAATAATAACAGTACGAAAGCACCCCAAAAAGCTGTTTATTGTAGAAATTAAAACCATTCAATGCCCTTGTAACCGTTCACACTCTGAGAACAATATGGCTTGCCCGTTGTGCTGTAATATTTGATAACAAAAAATACAATATACTTAAAAAAATTAACAAAGAAGGGTATAACATTTATCTTTATGCTCAGAAATATATACCTAGTAATGTCACAAAAAAAATATGGCAAAGCAATGTATTCCTTAGTTGCTCATTAATGCGATGACAGTAATCATCTTGTTTCAAATCATTATATTCTAAAAACATCCTAAGAAATTAAAAATTATAATTAAAAAATGTAAAAAGCTCTTAATGTAAATATACTAATTCTTGTAAATATTTTGTTACTAATAAAGTTAAAAAAAAAAAACAAAAAACAATTAGTCTATGTAATTTAAATAAATTACTAGTTTCTTATAAAATAAAATTGTAGAAGCCAAAAAAAAAAAAAAAAAGGCTAATTCAGACGAAATATAAATAAAAGTAAAAAGTGAAAAAAAGTTGTTTTAAAAAAAGTAAAATTATTAACTTTATGTTACAATCCTTGATCCGAGGGTGGGGATTTCAAAACAATTTTTGAACCCCAAACAATACAAAAGTTACTTTTGATTTAATAATAATAAGAAAAACAATTTAGTCAACCAAAAAAAAAAAAGGTAGAACAAAGTCGAAACAAGACCCAAATAATTATACCATTATATTTTTTTGGCAGGGTTAAAACAAGTTTTTTCGTCGTGAAACAGTCCAAAGTATTAAAATTCAGAAAAAATAAACACAAAATTAAATTATCAAAATTTGTTGGATAAAGCAAAATCTCAGGTTAAAAAAAACAAACAACGAAAATGAATATAAAAATTTGTTTAATAAAAAAGAAATCATGTTATAAATGAAAGAAAAAATTTGTTTAAACAAAAAAAAACAAAAACATGTTCTATAAAAAAAAAGTTTCGGCGGCCCGGTAACGTTATATTTGATTGATTTTTGTATAGCATCAACGCTCCAAGCGGCCTTGCCCGGATTTTTCTTTATTAATAATTTTTAATAAAATAAATATATAAAAAGTTTAATATGTGGTTATAGGTAAAAAAAAAAAAAAAAAATGGCTGCAGAAAGGAGTTTGCTATTAACTGAAAGGAGACCCTTTGATTCCTCTTGGAGGCCTTAAAGGAACCGAGCAGGGCAAATTTCTAAGTCACTCCATACGTTCTTGTCATTGCAGCTGTTATTATTATGTGATTATTCATATAGTATACGAACATGGATGGGCTGCTCACCAACATGCATTAGCCAGCATGTTGAGTTTATTGTCTTTTTACCTCCGAGTTTAAGAAAATTTTTCCAATATATACAATCATGACAGACAAAAATAAATCATAGCCCTTATTTCCAGGAGGCTGTAAAGTCACCAACCAAGACAGCGGTTGGTGGCCGAAGGTGGAGGGTGCTAAGAATCCCCTGATTCCGACTCAGGCTGCCATTTGATGACAACTTTTTATTTAGGTACTTACAACTGCAGATCACTTTCAAGTGAAGGAAGATTGCAAGAGTTAGAAGAAGAACTATCTTATATTAAATAGGACATTATTGGACTTTGTGAAGTTAGAAGAAAAGGTGAAGAAACAATTGATTTAAAAAGTAAACATGTACTCTAAAGGCACAAATATTGGAAATACAAGTGGGAGTGGGATTCATTATAAATAAAAAAAATGGAAGAATAACATTGTAGAGATTGATGGTGTATCGGACAGAGTGGCAAGATTAGTTATACAACTTAATAGCAGATACCAAATGCAGATAATTCAGGTTTATGCCCCAACAAGTTCTCATAGTGATGAAGTAGTAAAAGATTTTTATATGGATGTACAAAAGGCTTTTGATCAAAGTAAACAACATTTTAAAATTGTTATGGGAGACTTTAATGCTAGAATTGGTAAACAAATGAAAGACGAAAATGCTGTAGGTAATTTTGGTTATGGTAATAGAAATGAGAGAGGACATAGACTTGTGGAGTTTGCAGAAAAAGAAAAACTTTATATTATGAATTCTTTTTTTGAGAAAAATGTTATAAGGAAATGGACATGGAAGCATTCAAGTGAAGGTACAGCAGAATTGGATTATATTTTGACCAACAGAAAATACATATTTCAAGATTGTAATGTTTTTAATAAATTTAACACAGGAAGTGATCATCGATTAGTAAGTTGTAAGATACATGTTAATGCAAAACTAGAGAGACAAAAATTATTAAGAAAAACAATATTTACAGTTGATATTCCTAATCTTCAAAAATATTCTAATAAATTTAAATTAGAACTTACAAATCGGTTTCAAGTATTAGTAGATTTTGAACATGATTCAGATTTGAATGAAATTAATAGGAAAATAACTGATACACTTTTAAAAACTGCAACAAAGATAGCTGGTAGAAAAAAGCAGCAATTGACTAATAAAATTTCTACTGAGACTAGAGAATTTATGAAGAAAAGAAGGAATATGAGGATATACAATGATGCATTAAAAAAGATAGAATATCTCGAATTTTGTAAAATGGTGTGGAAAAGAGTTGAAAATGATATAAGAAAGTATAATTGTGAACTAGTAAGGAAAGCTGTAGAAGAGAATAAAAGTCTAAAGAGTGTAAAACAACATTTTGGTATTGGTAGGAAATTTATATCTGCAATAAAAAAAAAAGAGTGGTATAAATATATACCCAGAAATACTATGATAAAAATGTAGCAGAACAATACTTTTCTTAGTTTTTCATTATTATAAAATGATATAAATTATATTTTAAAATTGAATCATTGTATCTGCCTTCAGACACTAATCCTAATATCTATATTTTATAAGTCATGCACCTTATGTAATTTTTTTTTTTTAAAATCCCTGTACATGTGTTAATACTTGTACATAATTTATACAGAAGATATAAAGTTAGTTCATAATTCTCTTTCCTGGATAAAGTGTTCTTTCAAAAAAAGTTAAATCTTTTTAATTAATTCATTCTTCTTCAAGGCCCATATTCTTTGGCTTAGTGATAATGTTGGAGACTCTGGATCAAAGTTCATGGATCAATGTCCAGTTCAGTATTAATGTTCAAACTTTTTATGAAAATTCTGAGCAAAAAAACTATTCAATTTATTTATTTATTCCTTTTGCAAATTGAGTTTCACAGAATAAGTGTATAAATCTTAAACCCTAAGAGCTTTTTAATTTCCTAAAAAATTTATATCCATATATTATTTCATTCTTCTCAAGACAAGTTTCACTAAAAATTCTTAAACCACTAAACATCACATGTTCACTATTTCTTATGCTAGCACATTACTGTTATTAAAACAGGCAAAACTCTCCATACAGTAGTGCCACTCAGTACCAACCTGAGTAATCAATGGATGTCAGAAGGTTTGTGCATAAAATACCTATTTAGTGCCTACTCATCCAATATTCCCAGACTAGTTTCTGGCTTCTGGCCTTCATCAGTGAGGAGCTTTGGATCTGAGAGCACTGCACCTAGATCTTAGGATCTAATATGGAAGGAGATCCATAAATAGAGGGCTACTTACTAAAACTTTTGTTTCAATCCAATTTTTACAAACCATTATTTAATATATAGGGTAATGGGCACAGACTTTCACACCCTCCACCACTCTCCACTCCATCTCATAACACTGATACACTTGAAGACATATATGTTGAAAATATAAATAATCACTAATACACATATTTCATGCTAAACCAGCAATCATCAGTGGTCCAGATTATCATCTCTACACATATATGCTATAAGTGCTCAGATATATATTAAGATAGCCAATCCTCATACTTTAATGGGCAGGCTTCAATCTACTCCACACTCCAACTTCTTCTCAACCATCCATCCAATTGAAAATCTGATGATGGAATGCTCAAAGGCCACTCTGAAGCCGAGATTCTTGTCACACCCATGTTGACCATGGATGGTGAGAAGTTGGAGTGTGGAGTAGATTGAAGCCTGTCCATTAAAGTATGAGAATTGGCTATCATAATATATATCTGAGCACTTATAGCATATATGTGTAGAGATGGTAATCTGGACCACTGATGATTGCTGGTTTAGCATGCAATACGTATATAGGTGATTATTTATCTTTTCAACATGAACAAGTGTTCAAGTGTATCAGTGTTTTGAGATGGAGTGGAGAGTGGTGGGTCGTGTGAAAGTCTGTTCTCATTACCCTAAATATTACATATATAGACACAGGTATATATTATAATGATCTGGAGAAATGGGACTTAATGTAATCTGCACTACAAGGGCACCATCTAGGCATTTGAACCTAGAAAAAATTATATAGTAGGCAGATACGTAAGTTCAAACAAAAATTTATTATTTATTTTATATATTTTGATTCCGGTCATTATCCCATTGTCACTAGCTCAGTGGAATAGCAGAGATTTATATTTTATAAATTCTTATCTAAGAATTTTTTTTTTAAAAAAAAAAAAAGAATAAAATAAGCCACTGCCAGTAATTATACACACAAACATTTATTAACGCACATATAAATTTTGAATCATTTTGATTTTACATTTTAATTTTTATAAGTTTACATTTTAAATTTTATAAGTTCGCACAGATAGATTTATAAAATGTGTTTTTAATGTTGAGTATAGATTGGTTACATAGATTACACGGTCAAAAACATTTCAAAATAAACATAAATGATCAAAATATAAAGTCATTGATGGAAATGCAGAGGGGAATTTATAAGAAACCCCATGGCATTCATCATAAGATGCCACAAGACACCAATAACTTAAAAGACATCCGACATAAATACATCTTAGATACTCACCGTAAGGTATCAGTATTTACCGAATGTCTATACATTTTGATCAAATATGAAAACCAAAAACATAATTAACCGGTAATGAACCCATGCAAGCATCTATACCCAACTTAAATTTAATACATTTTTATTTAGAGTGTCGAGTATGAATAGACTACATAGATTTGCATTTGAAAAGTAAATATTCAATCCTTGTTTAACCTTAGGCCAAAAGTTCGCAGTCAAACTAAACTTCAATCCATCTGATATATCGATGTGTTCAATGTAATACGAATACGGCAGCACAATTAGGTTAAGAGAAGAAACTGCTTCTCGTCAGATAGGAATATTACATCTATCTGACGATAAGAGCAATAAAAAAAACTTCGTAGGAAGGAACTGCGGTCTCCATCTTATAATTCCGTCCATAGGCAAAACGAGTGTGTGCGGCATATAATAGCGATTCTGCCCATAGCGAATCTCGTACTACATCTACTAATTACACCAATATATCCAATCCATTGACCTAATTCAACTACGAAATGAATAACCTAAGATTACCCTCCCCTAATATAACTTTACAAATCTATATAGCCATTCACGCCTGACTTAAGTTTAATATTTATATAGTTTAATTTATCGAAAAACAGAAATCATAATAAAAACTTAAAAGAACACAAAAAAAAAATGGAAATGATTTTACAAAAGAAATACATCAAATAAAATTATACCTAATTAATAAATAATTTAGTTTGGTCAGATACGAATCTATTTCTATTTTTTTTTAAATATGGAACAAGTTTAGAAGTAAAGTTCTTATTGTTTAGAAATGTTCATTAATTATATATATTTAAAGCTGAGAGTTCAAAAAGTTCTTACGATTTCAAAATGTTCCTTTTATCCATTGCTTGCCATTTGAACATGAATTCCCATGCCGTCCTAAAGAAATTGGTATTCTGTTGGCCGATTTATTTATTCATCTGGAGGTCTTTTGCTTTGGCTGGTCCTCAATGTAGAAAACGATGTCATTTCTTTTTTTTTTAACAAAACTGAAGGGATTGAAGAGTGCGTCTTTTCAATCCCTTCTCCCACAACTCCACACTAATACATATCACCACTCTTAATAATAACTAACTCAATCATTTCCAAACTTTTCCTTTTATATTAATTTTAAGGATTCAATTGACATTACGTCATCGATGTGATGGTTCTTTTGCTGAGGTCTGATTCCATTGTTTTTCTCTCCTATCTGACCATTGCTTATACATTTAAATGCCCAAGGCTAGTTTACATTGACTAATTAAAATAATCATTTCCATTTTTCAATAACATTAATTAATTTGTTTTCAAACTTAAAGATATATTTTTATCTCTAAATCTTTTTTAAGTTTTTGCTTTTACAATACCTGTTCTATTTTTAATAAAGTTTTATTTTAATAATTTTTTCATCTGTGCGGTTTTATATAGATACGAGTTTAGTATAGAATTTTAATTTTTAATTTTTAATTCTTAAAAAAAAAGTTTTATTTGCGAATTTTTTTTTTTCATGTTTACTAAAAAAACAAACAATGTAAAGACGTCTGTGCCTGTTACAATATATATATATTTAAGCCTGTGTGTTTCAGTTACGAACCATTATTGAAAATATACCAATCAATACATTATATATATTTTTCTTATTATTATTAATAAACTTACTTCAGAATCATCTATTGTATAACAGTAATGTGTTTAGCATAAGAAATAGTGATCATGTGATGTTTAGTGGTTTAACACCAATCCTGCCTAATAGGATAGTGGTGGCTATGGTTGTTAAAGAGCGAAAGACACCAAAATGTATGAGTACTAAACTGGGTTCAGACCCATATGACTATATGAGCTATTGGGCTTAGATTGAAAATATTATTGTGTTTTCAATTTTATTCTCATAGTTCTGTAGTTACAGAGATAAAAGGTGGCTGCTGGAGGATTGTGTTAGATTCTAAGATCTAGGTGCAGTGCTCTCATATCCAAAGCTCCTCACTGACAAAGGCCACAAACCAGAAACTAGTCTGGGGATATTGGATGAGTAGGCACTAGATAGGGATTTTATACACAAACCTTGTGGCATCCATTGATTAGTCTGGTTGGCATTGAGTGGAATTACTGTATGAAGAGTTTTGCCTGTTTTAAAAATTGTTACTTAAATCTCCAAGTTCTGATATTTTGTTAACAGCAAGAGTAGCTTTATGTTTCACTTTCTATATCTATATTGGTACTTGCCTCTCTTCCCATGGCGTCTTTTCTATTATTGATTTTGCAATTAATTCTTAAATATTCAATTCACCCAACATACAACCAGTAGGCATTGTAAGACAGATCATTATAGAATTTTTTTTTAGATTTTACCCCTACATGTTTTAGAGGAATGAGATCCATAAATAGAGGCTACATACTAAAACTTTTGTTTCAATCCAATTTCCACAAACCATTATCTTTAATATATCAACCAATACATTATATATTTTTTTCTTATTATTATTAATAACCTCACTTCAGAATAATCTATTATATACACAGGAAATCAATAGGCAATAGATAGTAATATTATACTGTGTATCTAAATCTTCATTTTTTTGTTATTGCTATTTTTGATGAGAATAAACATTATTCACATATTTAACAGCTAACTTTAAGTCTTTTATACTATCCAAGCTAATAACCTGAAATTCAAAAATCACAGTTTTGGGTACTCATCTTATAGCTAAAGACGCCATTCTATGGCGTGATTTTCATGCTAAAACACATAAAAATGCTGTTTCCACGGCCAACAGATTCGAACCAGCGTTTTCTATAACACAACTTTTTTGTTGTGCTACAGAATGCAGGCTGCTATGTCGCGTCGCAGTACAGCATGTATATCGCTAAGCAGCAATTACATTTTCCGAATTCGCACAGTTTATAAAATAATTACAGCTTGATGAGAGAGTTTGTATTTGAATTGTGTTGAAATGTTGTTTTCATTGGATTTTTTTATTATTTTAAACTATTGAAATGTTCAGATTTTTTAAAACAATAATTATAAGACTTTTTACAACGTACTGTATTGAACTTTTATTTGGGTAAATGTTAAATATCTATGTTTTTACTGAGTTGCAATTAGGTAATGTGTCAAGTAACGTACTGTTAGTAACATTCCATGAGACAAAGAAGATTCTACCATCTGTATATTTTTGAAGTAAAAAAGAGCGGTACAAAAAAAATATCCAGTAAGAAAAGTCCAAATATACAGGTTTTTTTGTAAATTTAATAAAAAGCAAATATTATAAACATGTTTAATAAGTAAAGAAGACATTTGTATGTGTTTGTTGTTGTTTAAAAAAAGTTTGAGTTTCTTTATTTTGTCGGAGTATGGTTACGATTTTGAATTTTTTTATTTTAGCATTACAAACAAACAGAACACTAACCCTAAAACTAACCCTAAACCTAACCCTAAACTAACCCTAAAACTAACCCTAAACCTAACCCTAAAACTAACCCTAAATCTAACCGTAACAACTTTTACTTTTATTACGATTATTATTTTTTAGTTAAACAACAACAAAAAAAGTTGTAACACAAGTAAAAAAATATCCGATAGAAAATTGATAAAAAAAAAAAAAAGCCGTAACACAAGTAAAAAAATATCCGATATAAAATGTATATAAAAAAGCAGTAACAGAATTAAAAAATTTACAATAGAAAAACACGAATCAAATTTTAATTTGTTGATTTTATTTTACATTTATTATTATCATTTAAATTGTATACGTTAATAAAAAATAATATTTATAAAAGACGATTTTGTTTTTTTTTATTTTCGCATTACAAAAAAGCACAGAAAAATTATTAAAATCAACGGCCGTGATTGTTCATATTTTATAGTTTTAGCATGAAAATGGCGCCATCCAACGGGATCTTTATCTATAATACAAGCACCCAGTTTTGAATCCAAATCAACTTTTGAGCATAGTTATAGTGAAAGTTTATCAATTTGAATAGTATGATATATGTGGGAGTTAAAGGTGATTTCTATATGTAATAGAACTATACCTTTCTCTCACTCAAGATAATAAATAACCAGAAACTATGCTGGGATTTAGGTATAACACTACAATCTACTATTCCCTTATTACTCTAGCTTATTATACATGGTTTTGAGTAAAATAAAGTTAATTATTGCTTCAAAATAAAATAAAATAAAGATTAGTAATAATGATTTAAAAGAAGTTAACAACTACATACTTTGGTCCAATTATTAATACAAAGAGAAACACAATGGACAAAATTAATCATAAACTTGATTGAAGTGCTTATTTGAACATAAAACAGTGGAATGATGCAAAGACTTCAGCCACTCATTGAAGTATGAAAAATATATTAGGGACAAGAAGAGATCAAAAATAGAATATTTTAGGTAAGAGAACAACAAATATCATGGACAATATTGAAAAAATAAAACTGAAATGAATCCGGGCTGGAATTATTGCTAGAATATATAAATATATGGGCAAATGAAATTTTAAAGTGGATCCCAAGAGATTGTAAATATTTAGAAATAAAAACACTTGTAAGATGGAGAAGTAAGAATGTTTTCTGGTGTGATATGGAGAAGAGAAGCTATGGATTGGAAAAAGTGCATTAAACTTGAAGAGAACTTCATCCTGCACTAAATCAATAATAATTAAAAATTATGATAAATGATGACTGCTTCTTGTACAACTCAATAATGAAATCTCCAATCTATTAAATCTGTCTCTGAATATATTTTCCCAATGTCAAGAGTTTTGCATTCTGGGCATTTAATTAAAAATGAAAATATAGTTGCATACCAGTTGGGATGGATTTCAAAGCATATGTCACATTCTACACAGAGTGTCCCCATATTGTGTGTGTGCGTGTGTAGAGAGAGATATTCAAGTATGAAGGTTAGCTGCAAATAAGCAAAGAAAATGCAAATAAGCATCACTGATAACAGTTCCGTATTTGCTATCAGGAAGTAGAGAAGGGGACAGTAGTGTATCTACTTCTATAAAATGTACAATTCATGTTGTGCTTAATGTATAAAGTTGAGTTTTGATTAAGACACCTTGTAGAGTGCAGGTCAGCAACAGCATTCTTCAAATTAGCAGATAATTATAGTTGAGAATGGTGAAGAGGAAATCAGACTGATAATTATTTTGTGAAAAACAGCTAATCCATTAAGCCTGCAATAAAGGTTATTGCTGGCAAAGTGGACAATATAAAACCACTTTGTCTTATAATTTCTTTATTTTTTTTATTACGAGTAAGATCGAATATTATAATAGAGAAAATCAGTTTGATTTTCAGAGAGAAAAAGTACAATAGATGCTATTGGTATAGTTAGAACAATTGCAGAGAGAGATATTTAAAAAAAAAAAAGGAATATGTATATGGTTTTTATATTTGGAAAAAGCATTTGACTGTTTTTATCTGAAATAAATTTATGTCTGTTTTGAAAAATAAACAATTTTGGAAAATGATTAGGATTAATAGTGAATTTGTATACTGAATAAAAAATCAAAATCAAATCAGAGAATAATGAGACTGAAAAAGTGAATATAGAAAGAAAAAGTTAGCAAGGACAATGCATGTCACCTATGCTTTTTAATGTTTATTTAGAGGACATGCTAAATAAATATTTAGTCTGGGGAAGAGCTAATATCGCAGATAACACAAAATGTAGAACATGTAAGGTGGTATGGCTCTTTTAGCTGAAGATGAGAAAAATTTGTAGAATTAATTGGAGGAAGAATGTATGGAATATAGAATAAATTATTAGTGTTAAAAAACCAGTGGTTTATGGATAGGAAGAAATACACAAAAGATTCAAGTTGATATTCATAATATAATTCAACAGGTGAATGGACTTAAATATTTGATAAGATGGTTGAGTGAGGATGGAAAAATTGAAGCTAAAAGAAAAATAATATTGGCAAATGATATATTTATTAAGAGAAAAAATATTTTGTGAATTTTTGAAAACAGACTTAAAGAAAAAAATTATGTGTTAAGTGGAAAGTGCATTATTATATGGTTGTGAAATATGATCAGAAAATAAAACAATTAGGAATATACTGTAAGACTTTGAGATGTGAATATGAAGAAGAAATTAACTGGATGAATATAATGGTTTTGAAAAACGTAAATGAAAAATTGATTGAGGAAATTACAGAGGAAAAAAACTGGAAACAAGAAAAAAAAAATGGAGAAGAATCTGGGAAATGGACAGAACAAAATAAAGAAATGGTTGTGTAATTGTTCTCTGGACCTAACCACAGGATAGAACACGATTGATAATAGTACAAAATCTTTGTCTTTATTTGTTGAAATGACATCCCAATGGTATAAAAGATCTATTATACTAATCAAGACCTTTAAACTAAATGAAGTAATAAGCCTTTGATAAATCAATAGAATAACAGGAAGTAAATAAATATTCTTGTAAAGTAAATCAAGATCTTTAAACTAAATGAAGTAATAAGTCTTTGATAAATCAATAGAATAACAGGAAGTAAATAAATATTCTTGTAAAGTAAGTGTAATACGTCATAGGTTAGTTATATTCTTGTAAAGTAACAATTGATTTTTCAGTTAATCGTTATATCTGGTCATTACACCACCTGCTAATTATAGTATATTTACTGTAACCTAAGATCAGTGTTCATCCTTTATTAGTAACTCTTTCTCAACAGTTTCTTCAAAATTGAGTAGCAAAGAAGAAATTAGTTTGCAAATTAGTCAGATGTTATAGTGATTGTTTTATCACCTTTCCATTTTTTTAATCTTATAGACAAGAATTTTTTTATATATATATGCACAAAAGAGAGGAAGGAATTTGCTGTTAACTGAAAGGAGACTTTTTGATTCTTCTTGGAGGCCTTAAAGAAAGTGAGCATGGCACATTTCTAATGTCCATTCTACACATTCTTGTCATTATAGCTATTATTATGTGATTATTTATATAGTATACAAACATGAATGAGTTGCTCACCAAGATACATTAGTTAGCATGGTAAATTTATTGGATTTTTACCTCTGAGTTTAAGATCAATAAATGCCACTGGCTTTCTTCTTAGTTGAGTTGTCTGACAGACCTTAACTAAAATATCAATTGAGTTTTGTTAAAAGCAAAATGACATGTGTGAATGAATTTTTTTTTCTAATAGATATTTACAATCATGGCAGACAAAAATAAATCATGGTTCTTATTCCCAACAGGTTGTAAAGTCATCAACCAAGGCAGCAGTTAGTGGCTAAAGGTAGAGGGTACTAAGAATCTCCTGATTTAAGAATCAGGCTGCCATTTGATGACGACCTTATATTTAGGTACTTACAATTGTAAATCACTTTCAAGTGAAGGGAGATTTCAAGAATTGGAAGAACTGTCTCATATTAAATGGAAAGTTAGATGAAAAGGTGAAGAGATAATTGATTTAAAATGTTGACATATACTATAACAACAAAAGAAAAAACATTGAAAGTGAAGTACAAGTGGAATAGGATTCATTATAAATTTAAAATGGAAGAACAACATTGTGGAGATTGGTGGTGTTTAGAACAGAGTACAAGATTAGTTATTCAACTTAATAGCAGATATTAAATGCAGATAATTCAGATTTATGCCACAACAAAATATTTTTATATGGATGTACAAAAAGCTTTTGATCAGACTAAACAACATTTTAAAATTATCATAGGAGATTTTAATGCTAAAATCACTAAACAATTGAAAGATTAAAGGGCTGTAGGTAAATTTGGTTATAGTGATAGAAATGAGAGAGGACATAGACTTGTGGAGATTGGAGAAAAATTTTATATTATGGATTTTTTTTTTTTTTAGAAAAATGTTAAATGCAAATGGACATGGAAACATCCAAATGAAGAATTTGATTATATTTTGGCTAACAGAAAATATGTATTTCAAGATTGTAATGTTCTTAATAAATTCAACACAGTAAGTGATTATCGATTAGTAAGATATAAAATACATATTAATGCAATACCAGAGAGACAAAAATTATTAAGAAAAACAATATTTGCAGATGATATTTCTATTCTACAGAAATATTCCAATGAATTTAAATTAGAACTTCAAATTTGAAAATAATTCAGATTTGAACAAATTCAATAGGAAGATAACTGATACACTTTTAAAAACTACAGCAAAGATAGCTATTACAAAAAAGCAGCAGTTGACCCATAAAATTTCTTTTAAGACAAGACAATTTATGAAGAAAAGAAGGAATATGAAAATATATAAAAAAAAAATGGTGCATTAAAAAGAATTGAATATCTCAAATTTTGTAAAGTGGTGTGAAAAAGAGTTGCTAATGATATAAGAAAGTATAATTGTGAATTAGCAAGGAAAGCTATAAAAGATAATAAAAGTCTCAAAAGTGTAAATCAACATCTTGGTATTGATAGAAAACTATTTATACAATAAGAACTATTACTAAAATGAGAAATGACATCATGGATATAGCAATAAAGAATAAGAAAAAGTATTTCCTACAATTACTATATCTTCTCAATTGCCCAGAATTTTAAATGAAGTGAGATATGCAATTAAATTTATGAAGAAGGGGAAAGCTCCAGATAATAATGGAATTATAATCGATATCTTAAGAGAAGCCAATGAAAAAAATTAAAAAATTTTTTTTGGCAAAAGTTATATGCCAAATGTCTAAATGATAAAGATGTACTAGATGATTGAAAGAATGCAGTATTAATATTAATATTTAAAAATGGTGATAAAATAATAAATTTGTGTGAAAAGAAAAACTACTTTTGATCACAATCAAGTGGGTTTTTTTAAAAAAGACATAGTCAAACAACATTAAAAGAATGTATTCTCATATTTATTAATATATATAAATATAGTTGTCTATATGATAAATACTAAAGAGCTTAATAATATAACAGTGCTATAGATTTCAAACATGTATAATACTTTTTTTTAAAAATAATTGAAAAGTTCAACTAAGCCATAACCACCCCAGGTAACCTTCCAATTATTAGTCATAATATTTGTGTAGCTATTATTGGCTAGAGATTAAAACAAGGAAGAAATAGTTCATTTCTTTTGTTACCAAAAAGTTGAATAGCCTATTGTGTGACGTTCCTTTTTTTATCATTTCCATGTAGAAAATCAGTTTATTTTTCATAAAATGCGTTTATTCATAATATAGCTTTAATATGCTTATTGTATCTTTATAAAATGATTAATCCACACACATTGACTCATCTTATCACTGATGGATTTAATCTATTATTATAGTACAGCAACCATTACATTTTTATTATAATTTTTTGGGAGGATTGGGGGGGGGGTAATTAACTTTGATCTTAATTGCGCTCTGCTAATGATGTAATTTTATTATTATACCACATGCCTGAAATAGTTTGACTTTGCTTTTACTGTCAAAATATTTTTGCTTCTTAGTCATTACTTGTAGAATGAACGCACACGCGTGCATAGATAATCCTCTATTTCGAAATTTTGACTTTGATTTATGGTCTACAAATTTTTGATTTACTATCATGCAGATAATTTTTGAACATATTTTTATGTAATATACTGAAACAAATCATGACAAGTTTATATTTAAGTGCATTATCAGCAGTAATACCTTGTATCGTTCTATTATCGAACAATCCAGATTAAAGTCAATAGACATTAATTCTGAGATCTATTTGGTATTATCTATTATCCATTTATTACTCATACATACATAAGTAGCTCTGGAATACAGCGATATATAATGGCTTACTGCTGTTAGTACACAATAAATATATTTGTAAATATTGCTCTTTATTATTGTTAATCATCGAAATATATGCTATATTAAAACATTATTACCAGAGGATAAAAATTAAATTAAAATTTTATTCTATATCATGTTTAATGGCATATTTAACATAATATAGAATGAATTAATTCATTACGTAATGAATAGCAGCGTGATATCATAAAGAACTAAATGAAACGTGCAAGCAAAGAATAAAAAAAAAAGAACATTCTTAATTTAACAGCCGTTCAGATAATACATAAAAAACTTTTTTCCATGTAATTTATCCAACAGGTAATGTATATATTTATTAAATAATATATAATTTATATTCATAATTATTTACATCTTAGGAAATAATTCCCTTTTTTTCTAGGCATGTTTTTTTTTTTTTTTTAAAGTTTATGAAATATTTCGTCATAACGTTCTTTTTTTTTTTTTTTTTTAAATCTAGTTTGAACTTATTTTATTTTAGCTTATTTTAGTTTAAACTTAATTTATTGAATGAATTAATTTAAATTGAAAATGATATATTATTTTTGAGAATATTTTGAAATTTTCAGTAAATATTCATTTTTGCTAAGTTAGATATTAGAATAATCGTTAAATATGAACAATTTGCTCGTTTGAATTGAATTCAATATTACTATTTGAATTATATTAACTAAAAATTATTATTATTTTTTTAAAATAAAAAGATTCGAACGCCATTGTATGTGAATATGCCCGTTTCTTCACTTTGTACTGATCTTCGAATATTGGCGGGGTTTTTTTTTCCAATTTGAATTGAATCTATATTTTATTTGAACTATATTAATTTGATCTGATTTTTTTTTAGAAAAACAAATGTTCGCTTATATTTTAGAACAAATATTGTGATATTTCTCCCAATTTAATTTGTTCTTTTTCTTTTTAAATTTGATTTTGCTTATTTTTATTTGAATTATAGTATCAAATTTTTTTTGTTGTTATTGTTTAGAACAATTAGTGCGATTATATTTGACGGCGCGCCAGTTACTGGATTAGGCTTTTTTTTTTTAAATAAAATTTTGAAAAATATTTTTGATTTGATAAGATAAATTTAACTGTTTTGTTGTTGTTAATGTTCGTTTAAAGAAATTGACATTTACCTTTTCCTCATTGTGATATCATTTTGTCGTTTTTTTAAAATTGCTTTATTACATAATTATTGAAATTGTACTGATTCCAAGTTGCTTAGATGAATTTTCCGCTTTTTTTTTATGAAGCCTTGAAAAGTATTTTTTTTAATTCTATATTTAATAGAATATAATTACCGATTTTAATGAATCGAAAAATATCAATGCGATCCCTTGAAACCTAATCCTTCTAAAGTTAATAATAATTTGCAAACAAACGAGAAATTTTTATATTTCAATCTTATCAAATTATTTTTTAAAACTTTTCATTCTGCATAATTTTTTTCTATATGAGATCAACTTTTAGAACGTTTCATGAATCCTGCTCAATAATTGCGATTTTGAGACTTTAATAATAAATGAATAGACTATAAATTTTTATAAATATTCGCTTTACTTTTTGTTCGTTGTGCTCTTTGGAAGCCCTCAAAAGTATTTTTTCAGACGTGTTCTAAACTTTTTTTTTTTGGCATTTTACAAATCTTTTACATAAAAATTGACACAATTTTAGATCTAATTGGTAAATTATATATATAATTTTAAAATTTAAACTGTTTATACCGGAATTTTATTTTATATTTTTTTTAACCAAATTTACAAAAAAAAAAATTAGATTGTGCTTACAAATTGTTAAAGATAATTAAAATTTAAAGACCTGTTTTATATTTCTTCCTTAAAATATAAATAATTTTAAACTTCCGATAAAGTATTAGATGAAATGTATTAAAACATATAGTACTAATTAACATTTTAATAGATTTTAATATTTCATACCTGAAATGACTTAGTCCCTCCAATATTTTTTATAGAATAGATTTTAATATTTTATACCTCAAAATAAATAATATATATATATATAATAAATCAATCAATCTTGAAATGACTTACTGTCCCTTCAATATGATTTTTAGAATGGCGAAGACAAAGTTTCCCTGTTTTACTTTGTACCTAAGAATAGATATTTTTCATTTATAGATTGATATTTGATAGAATTAATTATAATCTAGCTATCAAAAAAAAATTCTGATTGAAGTTTGGACAAATTTCCCCGAGTTTTATTGACTTGAATTCGAGTCCAAGAGTTGTGGAAATGGCTGATGACTACAAAGTATTTTGGGCCTAATATTCCTCATAAAGATATCGTATTTCAAAGTATACTTATATGTGCCTTTGTTTATATATATATATTTAAGAAAATATACAGCATAAAGATTATGAAAATGCGGTGAGAGGGACGACCTGCTGCTGCATAAAAAGACGTTAAAATCTTGGCTGAAACTTGCGTGTCTAATTAACTGCTAAATTATATAAGCGAGTTTCTGCGTCATTTTGTACAGCGATCGGCGAGATCTTCACTTTCAATGCATTTATAAGTGTGTGTGTGTGTGTGTGTGTGTGGTTGTATGTGCGTAAACATATTTAAAAAATGTTTGAAAGAAAAACGGAATACAGTACTTCCGTCTTCATATTTATAGTTTATTATTACTTATATATGGTGTGGGTATGCATATATTGAGATAAATTTTATGTATACATACGATATATATATATTCTACATATATATATAATTTGCATTTTTAAACTTTTTTTTCAGGTCCAATGAATTGTGGCAATATGAATTGTCCTCCCATGATGGATAACTGTCCTATGATGGACAATTGTCAAGGCTTTGGTCAGTCTATGCCTTTTTCTCCTATGATGGGTGGGGCAACAATGGGATCACCAGAGTGTATGTCTTGTCCTCCACAAATGATGGGTATGCCAATGTCGGATGGTTTCAATCAGATGTCTGGTTTTTCAGCACCAGGTGGTACAGGTAATCCTTGCCAACCTCAATATGTTCCTAACCCCCCAACACAATTACCCCCTCAAGCTACTAATTATAGCCAAGTCCAGTGTGTTCCTACCACACCTCCACCATGTGCACCACCTTGTGAACCAATATATACTAAGCCGTCAATGAATCAAGAATACAATATTTTGTTGAGAGAAAGAATGGTACCTGGTTATGGTGGTTTTATTCCCTCTTTTCCAGAACATCTTGGTAAAACATTCGGAGAAACTTGTCGCCTAGTTATGGCAGATATCCAAAATAAGCAAAATAGTACTAAATCTCCTGACAACCAGTAGTCAGGCGGTAATTGATCATTAGATTCTAACATTAATACCTAGTTAGATTATTTCACTAGAAAATAGATCTAAAATGACGATTTTATATATACAAAAAAAGACAAGAATCAATTAAATGTTCGGTTTAGAGCATATTTATACAGCATTTAATTGATTATTGCTTAAAACATTTTTTAAACAGATTCATTATATATATATAGTTTTTAAAAAGATTTCCTCAAGTATTTTTCTAGTTAGAATTCAGCTATGATATAACAAGCAAGCAAACAATTTAAAATTGGCAATGCAAACTGAAATCACATCATCTAGTATTAGTATTTATTTTTCTGACTTTAAATACTATAACTAGATGTCATGATTTCAATCATCAGTTTATATTGCCAGATTTTAATTGATTGCTTGTTTGATTTCATTATTGCTAAATTTAACCAAAAAAATGCATGGAAATTTTTATTGAAACTTTGAATATTTACCATCTATAATTTCATAAAAATTTAATATATATACAAAACCAATTTAATGTACATCCACTAATATAAAAATCCATTGATTTACCCTTTCCCAATAGACATGCATTTCGTAGATCTTAATGCACCAGGTGAATTGGAGAGTTGAAACAAGTGGAACTCTTCACAGTTCAATGTAGATAGATAGATAGATAGATAGATAGATAGATAGATAGATAGATAGATAGATAGATAGATAGATAGATAGATAGATAGATAGATAGATAGATAGATAGATAGATAGATAGATAGATAGATAGATAGATAGATAGATAGATAGATAGATAGATAGATAGATAGATAGATAGATAGATAGATAGATAGATAGATAGATAGATAGATAGATAGATAGATAGATAGATAGATAGATAGATAGATAGATAGATAGATAGATAGATAGATAGATAGATAGATAGATAGATAGATAGATAGATAGATAGATAGATAGATAGATAGATAGATAGATAGATAGATAGATAGATAGATAGATAGATAGATAGATAGATAGATAGATAGATAGATAGATAGATAGATAGATAGATAGATAGATAGATAGATAGATAGATAGATAGATAGATAGATAGATAGATAGATAGATAGATAGATAGATAGATAGATAGATAGATAGATAGATAGATAGATAGATAGATAGATAGATAGATAGATAGATAGATAGATAGATAGATAGATAGATAGATAGATAGATAGATAGATAGATAGATAGATAGATAGATAGATAGATAGATAGATAGATAGATAGATAGATAGATAGATAGATAGATAGATAGATAGATAGATAGATAGATAGATAGATAGATAGATAGATAGATAGATAGATAGATAGATAGATAGATAGATAGATAGATAGATAGATAGATAGATAGATAGATAGATAGATAGATAGATAGATAGATAGATAGATAGATAGATAGATAGATAGATAGATAGATAGATAGATAGATAGATAGATAGATAGATAGATAGATAGATAGATAGATAGATAGATAGATAGATCTGTGAAATGCATATATAGTGGGGGGATCTTGATTTTTTTATATTTATATAATCACATTGTGATAGACTTCAAAATATGAGAATTGCACTGGTTTGATTTGATTGGTTTTTGTAATTCATTAGTCAACAATTAACACACATCTAAATATATGTGTGGGTTTGAAGATAGAACTGTCTAGATAAGATGAATAACTTGAAAACATTATCTGTTGAAAGTCTTATTAAATTATTAGTCTTGATCACTGAACCAATATTTATGTTGAGAGATGGAATACTTTATTGCAAGATGATTTCAGTTTAATTCATTTTCTTTTATTTATGTTATTGGAGTAAATTTTCTTTTTTTCTATTCATATTATATGTAATCTCCATTGTAGGAAATTTCTTAGAATCTCTTGTTAATCGATTTAAGATGTCTGTCATTTTTTCTATGCATAACTTTGCTTCATTTTGGTATTTTAATACTAATGTGTGTAGTGTGTCATTATGGGAATTAATACACATATTTATATTAAGGTTGATAAGGAATCTGAGTGCTGGCTCTCTATGGAGCTCTATGTAAAGTACAATATTATTATATACACTGTATATTTCACTTAATCCAAATAACCGCTACAAAGCTTAATTCATATTCCATACAAAAACCTTTCAATTCGCAGTAACTTTTAACAAAGTGAAATCTGATAATTTTTGTATGTATTATATATAATTAGAAAGGATTTGAACTATAGCTATGCACTTCATCTTGTAAGATCTTGAAAGTATGAGTTCAAGTCCTTTCTAATTACATTAAGTTTAGTATAGATAATATACTTATATTTGAATATTATATAAATTACCTGATATATACTTTGTTTTTTAAAAAAAAAATTCTTTAATTATGCTTAGATAAGAATTTAAAAATGTATAGACTCGAATATTCTTCATGTTTGTGCAAACACACAAAACTATCAAATACATTTCGTCCTATTATGGAACTATTATAAAAAGTTACAAATATTAACCAAATTATTTAATAAATTAGAATATTTATAAACACTGAATTTAAATTTGTCTAAGTTGTGGCGATGCGTTTTACTAGATGGCATATTGAAACTATTTTCATCATCTAATTGGATTGTTTTTAAAAAATTCCAATTATATCTTTCCAAATAACGTTTTAATATAGAATTTAATATAGAAATTAATATAGAATTTTGCTTTGGTTCTTGTTAACAGTTAAATCAAATAAATGAAGCATTGACTTAAAATGAAATACAGGTATCATTGATACTGATATTGTTAAAAGTATTAAAAACTACGATTTGACTAGGATGGATTCATTTATAGAATAATCACAAATATATCTCAAAAACTTAAGTCTCGGAAAAGGTAGATAGATGAATGTTTCTCGGAGTGATATGAAAAATTAGATTGAAGAAATTAGTTTGATAATGGTTAAAGATATCTATATACGTTAAAGTACTTGAAAATAGATATGAATAGTGTTTGGATTGTCTAACATATATCATACACGGCTAACAATTGATAACCAAACCATGTCTGTTTTTCATTATTAGTGGCTTAAAGCTAAGTTCTATTGAATTAACTATTATGATGGCAAGTAAAATCTGTCCAAAAAGGTGGTGGTATAATACCTAAGCTACTATACATGAGCAACTCTATTGCTATTTAACAATACACATGGTGTATATATAAAAATTTAATTTTTATAAATTATAAAGCTATATAAAATGGAAACATTCTCAACTGCCCGCAAACACTAGTCGTAATGATTCTATTTTTATAAGCTATGTATCGTGCCAGTCAAATTTTTTTTCTCCTATATATATGTTAATACTTAAATATAATTTATTAATAAAGTTTTACTTTATTAAAGAAAATTGTTTAATTATGCGGTGCCTCCCTTCATAACGTTTTTTTTTTCTTTTCAGGATTCTTTGGATAAAATTCATTATTGCTGCAATTCTTTGCATCTCTAATACTATCTTTAATAGTTCTACGAACCTTATAGCTGCGAGTTTATATCACAAGATTGTATTTTGACTGTATTGTGCATAATTTACAAAATTAAAGTAAAACATGGCAATTTTTTAAATCATTGTTTTGTGTTTTTTTTATTTAGCATTTTTATATTTGAAAATGGATAAACCAAGTGTCTTTAATATTCAAAACAGGAATTTGTATATCATGAAGTGATTGGCTTTTTTCTACAAAGTAAATATCTTACGAATTAATTGCTCTTCTAAAAATTTTTTATTCCTCTTGTGCATTGTTTGCTGAATAAGAATTGAATTTAAGGATACTTGGTTTTTTACATAATGCACATACATAATTTTTAAGCATTAAGTAAATAGCAGATTTCCAGTTTATGCAAATTATAATAAATGAATTCCCATAATGCAATTCCTACATATAAATTAAAATTGTATAAATTATGGGAATTGAAATCTGCAATTTGTTTAAAAGTTGGGTTACTGTGATATATTTATTACATATATCCGTTATTTAATATAATTAGAAGGAATTTGAACTCAGACTTTCAAGCTCTCTACAGCTATTCACTCCATCTTATCACATGACCACATGTAAAAAAGAAAAAAATATATAAAATAACTTTTATAGTTAGTCACATTTCTACAGGAAAAATACCAGGCTCATAAAATACTTGATATAGGCTTATTTTCTTTATTTACTCTTAGTCAAGGAGGACTACAAAATTGCATTTCAAAATGCTTACTTAATATTCTAATAAACATAATGGTTATATATATAAATATTTGAAAACCAGGCACTCTTCACAAACCTGGGAGCTTAATTATAAGTATAGGGGATTTGAACTCGGACTTTCAAGCACCCTTCAACTATCCACACTATCTCATACAACTGATACACATGACCATACACATGTAGAAAAGATAATCACCAATATATGTATTTCATACTAAACCAGCACTCATCAGTTGGTCCATATTATCATCTCCCACACATATATATAATCAGTGCTCAGTTTATATTAAGATAGCAAATCTTCATACTTTAATGCACAGGCTTCAATCCACTCCAACCTCCTTTTCAGCCATCCATATCATTGAAAATTTGATGATGAAAACTCAAATCCCATGCTGATGCTAATATTATTGTCATGCCCATGTTGACATGAAGTCACTCTGACTTCTCATGTATAAGACCATATCCATTTAAATACATATAAAAGAGATAGACAGGATACAAGCTTGATATATAAATATTTGAAAAGTTAGAGGTTGGAGTGGATTGAAGCCTGTTCATTAAAGTATGAAGATTTGCTATCTTAATATAAACTGAGCACTGATTATATATATATATATGTGGGAGATGATTATCTGGACCAACTGATGAGTGCTGGTTTAGCATGAAATACATATATTGGTGATTTATCTTTTCTACATGTGTGTGATCATGTGTATCAGTTGTATAAGATAGTGTGGATAGTTGAAGGATGCTTGAAAATCTGAGTTCAAATCCCCTATACTTATATATATATATATAATTAGATACCAACCAGTAACCACCTAAACATTCACAATAAAGATAATTAATATTTCTCATTGCTGTCAAGGCAACCTTCTCACTTTTTAATAGCAAGAATGGAAATCCACTCTTACTAATGGTCCATTGAATATATATGGACACTTAAAGATTGCAACTTGAGCACAGAGAATGAAATATTGATACAATGAAGTTTAAATAAACCTCTTTAAACATGAAATAAACATATCACTGTAATGCAGACTAATAAATAGCCAATTACAATATTATAAACTGCAATACTTTTAAATTGCTCATGGATTATTTAGAAGTGAAATAGTGCTTAAAGCTAAATGGGATAATGATGTAATTAGATACCAACCAGTAACCACCTAGACATTCACGATAAAGATATTTCTCACTGCTGTCAAGGCAACCTTCTCACCTTTTAATAGCAAGAATAAAAATCCACTCTTACTAATGGTCCATTGAATATATATGGACACTTAAAAATTGCAACTTGACTACAGAGAATGAAATATTGATACAATGAAGTTTAAATAAACCTCTTTAAACATAAAATAAACATGTCACTGTAATGCGGCCTAATAAATAGTCAATTATAACATTACAAACTGCAATACTTTTAAATTGCTCATGTATTATTTAGAAATAATAAGCGAAATATATATAAGCATAATATTTTTAATTTCCATGCGTTAAAACTTGGGTTCGAATATAGTCTACATGAAAACCTTTTTTAAAGTTCTAATAGATTTGGTATTTTTCTTTGAGTAGATGCCTTTTTATTAATTGTTCAATGAAAATTACCATTAATCATTGTTCCATTGTGCTCTATATTAGGCTTTGTTGTAAATCTCTTGGCCTGGAGAGACTTTAAATGCTGTTTTTATCTTCTAATATACACACATACATAGATACACACACATATACAAATAGTCTTTTCTGTGGTAAATTCCCAAAATAAGCAAAATACACAGTTTAACCCTAAAAAGACCATGTAACGTCATATATATATATATATGGACAATAGTTATTTTAAACCAAAGGTCAATGCATTTTCTTATCTTTTTTAGTATTGTATTGCATTGGCTTTTATGGTATTTAATAATATAGTTGCAATTTATATTCAAAGAGGGTTCTAATGTAAAAATTCTGGATTTTGCACAAATTAAGGATGATGCTTGTGAAAGTCTTGGAGGGATCTTAGCTGCTTTTTCCCTTCATTTGAAGAATGATAGTATGTTTGTGAGGAAAATTGTTTAAGCATAGACTGCTGTTTCAAATAAATATTTTTAAATTTTTTCACCTGGAAAACAGTTCAAGAACCTTTACCTCTCAAATCTGCCACCACTACTCCAAACTATAAAGGCAACAAGTATGGATTGACTAATGGTTTGTATTATATAGTTTTGATAGCTTCATAATCAAGTTTAGTATACATGTATTTTAAATGTATTTTGAAAGTTAATAAAATACTGGTTTATATATATATATATATATATTAATACTGAATAAATATAGTCTATTACATTTAAATCTATTTTTAAATAATTGAACTGTCCTCTGGTTGCTATATGCAATAACTTTTTGCAAAAAAGTTATTGAACATGGCATCTAGAGGACAGTTCAGTTATTATTATTTTTTTATAAATCCCTACAATTGAAAATGTACAAATAATGAAGTTGTGGGAGAATAAATATAAACAAAGTGATTATACAGAAATTGGGTTCTTGGTTTTTATGCTGGGTTTGGCAAAAGGGGGATTTAGATATAAAGGCCATAGACAAACAAAGATAATGTTGTGGAAATGAGATGGAGCAGGATAAAAAAGAATATGGGAAAAACAGGGTGGAGAATGAAAAGGGAAGGGAAGGTAGCTAACAGATTTCTCTGGGCATAGTGGCTGAGTGATTCCTGACTGCAAATTCAGTATAGTGTACAATCTCTAAGAAAATTTTATTACAATGCATCAAATATACCAAGAAATCATTCATCTTTAAACATACTCTAACTACAGATCTTATCCCAGCTAATATCTACAAGTAGCTTAACTATATCATAATTCCTATTCTATATAAATGCTACAATAAATTCTGCTCCAACAATCTTAATATCCCCAATCTTTTTACCAATATAATATTTTGTCTTTAGTAGTATTTTATTTCACTTGAGGATATTGATCAAAAAATCTATGCACGATAATTTTTAAAAAATGAATAAACTTCTGCAAAAACTATCAATTTCACATTATAAAATAAAAGGTTACCATTTCTCTCAATATATTTTAATACAAGAATCAATCTTGTTTAACAAATGGATTACATTGCATGCTAAGTCAGCATTAAGGCAGTTTTTGATCTAGTGAATTGGAAATATTTCACTGCACTACACAAACATATATCTGAACATAGTAATCTGATGATTGCTATCTAGAACTACCTCACTATTAGATCAATTAAGCAAGAATTATGTGCCTCAACATTTTCAAACCAGCTATGGTATTTCATAAAAATCACTACTTGCAACATTGCTATTTGTAATTTATATAGATCTCTGATTAAGGTAATAGAATAATGCGCTGAAAGTCTTTTCCTTCTGGGAATTACTATCTAAGCCATATCTTTTACTGATGTTGTTCTGATAATCTTCAGAGATCTCCAAATCATTCTGAATATTTTAAATAAATTCCAAACATCAACTAGTTCCACAATACAAGTAGTTATTTAAGTCATCTTTGTAGCAATTGATTATAGGCTGCAAGCTACCATCTTTTTTGGAGGGTAACCCTCATTCTGTCTTGACATTCCAATTAATCTGTCTAAAATGCAATTAAACCATCATCATAAACATGTTCAATATGAAAATGAATGTGTTTTGCCCAAAATTGCTGTATACCATTATGAATATTTATATAATGCCATTCTTACTGGAATACTTACCTATGAATGCAGATTTTTAACAAGACCTTTGATAAATATATCTACAATAAAATAATACATCTAGGGATTTTTATCACATTTATCCATCAGAACAACATGTTTTTCTATATGCAAAGGATGACTCAATTTGATATGACCAAATCTTTTGTAACTTATATTAGATCCAAAATGTATATTGCAATACTTCCTAATCCAATACTTAGTGTTATCCCTCCTCCATTACCAATTCTTATTTCAATTTTATATATCAAATGATTTGTTTTCACAGATCATGCCATTGAACAAGGACCAATATACCATCAAATCTCTCTTTGGCACATCATTTACAAATTTTAATTAGACATCTATGGACAACCCTGACAATTTCTGACACTCTAATCAAGTAAGAAAATGTTTGTGCTCCTCAATCATGGCTGAAATTTCTTTTTAATTTATTACAGGGTGAAACAAAATGTTTTTTAATGACTGATTCAAGTAAAATCTTGAACCTATATGTGTTTTGTCCAGTAATTATTCAGAAGAAATGCAACACCTTTTTCAAGCCTGCCCATATTTCTTGTCTTTATACCTATTGATGTTCATAAGTGTAAAATCAACCTCTGTAACAATTAAAAATAAATTTATAAAATACTTTCAGCCCTATAATGAATCTGTAATTATTCAGACACTATGGCTTGTACACTGCTCAATAATATTTGACAATAAAAAATACAATGTACTAAAAAAAGTAACAAGAAATGGTTCAAATCATACCTATAGTCTCTTAAATTTTGACCCAGGAATATCATGACCAAAACTTAGCTGTTACCTCAATTGTGCTCTCTCATTTCTTAAATCTTTATTTCCATTAATACCCCCCCCCTCCCATCAGATTTCATTCTTGGAAATAAATATCTGAACTCTTCTTCAGTTTAGTCATTATGATTATGCAATATTAGAATATGTCACTCTTCAAATTTAAATCACACTTCATTCGAATTAAACAACTTATTGCATTACCTGTGCCGTTATGATTGCTGTTTCATCATGCTTTTGCCGATATAGCAAATATTCTATTGTAGATAAGTTAATATTTATATATAGTTTGTTATCAATAAAGTTTTTTTAAGTAAAAAAATAGTAACGCATAATTTATATAATCAGTTTTTATCTGTCATTACTATTCAATTAAATATTAATTTTAAAAAGTTATATTAAACCTTATACACTTTAGGATGATTTAAATAGAAAGGAATTTCGTAGCCTAGCATTTATTTTTTAATTTTTTTTTGAAAAGTGATATTTTTAAAAAATATGAGTATTTTATACAAAAAAATTTATACATAACAAGGCAATGCAATACGCTTCAATGTTCAAACTATAACTTAACATAAACATCACAAGATCACCAATTTTTATGCTTGCATATAACTGTTATTAAAACAGGCAAAACTCACTATACGTATTGCCTTTCACTGAAAGCTAGAGTGAAGGCCACAAACCAGAAACTAGTCTGGGGATATTGGATGAGTAGGCACTAGAGCTTGCAACGAGTGGCAATACGTATAGTGAGTTTTGCCTGTTTTTATAACAACATGTTACATTTAGTAAATAAAAGATATTGATGGGTATTATTGATTATTTTTCTTGTATGTCTCCAATACGAGTATTGAATTTTATTCTTCATATATGTTGTAACTGCTAATGATAATTGTGCAAAATGAATACAGATTTTAAATAATCTTGAGACCACATTACAAATCTTAATATTTTAGCAGATATCTTAAGACTTTTTAATAATGCTTCGACCATTATTCATGGAATTGTAAACAGTATAACATTTGTTCTGGAAATTTATCGTATATCCCAATAACCATTTGAACTTCAAAAGTCTGGATATCAAAATATTGCTTAATAAGATTTGGAGAAAATTAAATTTGATCATAAATTACTGAAAAAGGAAGAATAATCAGTAATATATAAAAAAGTTTCTTTGTCTACATAACATATAAATTGTTTTAAAGGACCACCTATGAATTTTGTTAAGCAATGTTATAGTTGGGAAAATACTATCAAAAATTTGATCCCAATACAGACCACAATTCCTTCAGTAATATTTTCTGATCTTTTAATAAATGAATGGATTTTCAATGGGAAACTGTTTTAATTTTAGGGTGCATCTCATTGATAGAGTTATATTACTGTAGATTCATGATCTCTTGTACCTGGATAGAAGCCTCTCTCATCATGTATGATGATTTTCCCAATTTTATTAAATTAGTTAGCTAATGGAAAAAATTGTTCAAAAAGAGGATCACTATATATTCTGCCAAATGGCGTAGCTTTTTTGAATTGACAATAAAAAAACAATTGCATACAATTACATAGGATCTAATTTCCAAGTCTGACAGGTGAAATAACTTCTACAGCAAACTTTTATAATAAAAAAAAGCAATATAATTATATTTTGTAATTATAAATATGCAAGACTTTCCCTAGATGAGTGTAATATGTTATGTGCACTGAAGCACAATAAAAAGGAAAAGTTATAATTGAATAACAATAATACTAGATAGCTACTTAAGGGCTTTCTATATAGTTTATCATTTCATATTCTCATCTATATTTTCTCAATAGATGTCATTATTTTATTTCTTTAGAATATCTGAGACAATCTTTATAATGTAATTAAGTTTTGCTTCAATGAAAACTATACTCAATTGCTCTTCCAATGATATGCTTTTACAATAGTAAATGTAATATCACATGCAATATATATATATATATATATATATATATATATATATATATTATACCGTTAAATGCCAATAAAATGTTTAACTCACAGTGCTAATAGTTGATGAAAATTATTATATCTCAAAGACGATATAATATTATAAAAATCGAAACATAATAAATAAAGAAAAATGTTTTAAAAGACTGAAATCATTCTGGATTATTATAATAAATTGCTGTGGAAAAAAAAAGGGAAAATCAATAAGTGCATTTAAAAAAGTTGTTGTTCTTATTAAACTGGATACTCCTGCTATATAGCTTAAACTTTTAGATAAAAAAATTCTGTAAAAATATTTTTAAGCGTTTTTTTTTTCCAAGATTTTGTTTCCATAAAATTTTTAGAAGGCCTTACTTGTTTATATTGCCAAAATACATGTATATAAAACAAAAAAAGGAAACTATGGAAACATTGCTCATAAAATGTGTGCCCAGGATGACTTCTTTTCCTCATTATTTAGCTCATATTAAAGATACATAAAAGGGTAAACTAGGGAACAGAATATCACATTAATAATTTTTTTTTGTTATTGTTCATGTTAAAACGGTTTTATATATGAATTTCATATATTATTGGGGTATATTTATGTCAATGAGATTATATAATTCCATTTTTTTGCCTTATTTATTATATAATTTTTTCCTTCTTTTATTTATTAGTTTTGCTTTGTTTCCAAACATTAAGTTTGGTAAACTGTGCTTAACCTGAAAGTGAAAACCAACAATCAATTACGCCAAGTTCAGTAAGATAAATAAAAACAAATAATTATTTGTTTTTCTCTTTAAATAATCCTAAAGATTATTTTTGTTTAATTAAAAGATTTATTTAATTTCTTTTGAATTAACTTATAAAATATGATAAGATAAAACATTTTTTTTCTTCTTTTTCATTTTCATTTTTAACAGATATATAAATGAGAAGAAATTTAATTGGCTAAGAAATAAAATAGAACTGCCAGAGCGATTTTTTTTAAGAACTGCTGTAATAACAGCAAGTATAAAATAATTTTTTTTGTTTATTTTACCATTAATAATGTAACCAAATGAAAGCTTCTCTTTTTTTTAAAAAAGGTGACAATGTAAAGGTAGAGAAGGAAGTTAAAACTTTTCTTAAATAATTTAAGTTTCAATATTCATCATCATCATCATCATCAACCATTATCAATCCACTGCAGGATGAAGGTCTCTCCAAGTTTAATCCATCTTCTCCGATCTTTAGCTTCTCTTCTCCACAACACCCCTGCACATTTTCTTATTTCATCCATCCATCTCGCATGTGGTCTCTTTCTGGGTCTTTTACAATCTCTTGGAATCCAGTTTAAATTTCAATTGTCCATCTATTATCATCTCTTCTAGCAATATGTCCAGCCCAACTCCATTTCAATCTTTTAATTTTTTCAATAAGGTCAGTAACACCTGTTTGTTGTCTTACCCATACATTGCGTTTTTGATCTCTTCTTGTTACTCCCAACATACATCTCTCCATACTCCTTTGAGTGGTCTGAAGTCTCTGTATTGCTCTTCTATTAAGTGTCCAAGTCTCAGATCCATAAGTAAGAACTGGTAAAACACATTTGTTAAAAACCATCCTTTTCAAACACATAGGCATATTTCCTTTTAGTATCAAGTTATTTCTACCAAAAGCACTCCAACCAAGTTTAATTCTATGATTAATTTCCTCCATTATGTTTTCATCTGTGTTAATAATCTGACCAAGGTATTTGTAACTGTTAACTTCTTCTAATTCTTCATAATCAATCTTTATTTTCATATTTTGAGCAAATCGATTAAACATTACTTTAGTCTTTTTAACATTTATCTTTAGTCCTACTTTTCTACTTTCATCTGCTAACTCCTGCAACATTTCCTGCAGCTCTGAAGCATTATTTGCAAAAACAACTACATCATCTGCGAAATCTAAATGACTTAAATAATCTCCATTTACTTTCACTCCTTTAGTTTCCCATTTTAATCCACAAAATACTTCTTGTAGCACTGCTGTAAAGAGTTTTGGAGATATGAAGTCACCTTGTCTTACACCTTTCTCAATGTTGATTTTTTCCAGTATTATTATGTAATCTAATTGTTACTGTTCCATTTTTATAAATATTCTTTAAAATATGAGAATATCCTGGATCTATACCTTGATGATCCAATGCTTTAATCACTGAAGAAATGTGTATAGAATCGAATGCCTTTTTATAATCTACAAATCCAAAACATAATGACAACTCATATTCGTTTGTCCTTTCTATGACTTCTCTCAATACCTGGATATGATCTATTGTACTAAAACCACTTTTAAATCCAGCTTGTTCTCTTGGTTGGTGGAAATCCAAAGTTCTCTGTAGACGAGTTGTAATTATCTTGGTAAAAATTTTATATAAAACTGAGAAAAGGCTGATAGGTCTGTAATTTCTAATATCTTCTTTATCACCTTTTTTAAATATTAATATTATTACTGCATTCTTCCAATCTTCCAGTACATCTTTATCATTTAGACATTTGGTATATAACTTTGCTAAAATTGTTTCTATTTCTTCACCTGCTTCTTTTAATATATCAATCATAATTCCATTATTTCCTGGAGCCTTTCCTTTCTTCATACACTTAATTGCATGTCTCACTTCATTTAAAATTCTGGGCAATTCGGAAGTTGTAATAGATATAGGAGGTACTTGTTCTTTATTACTATATAATTCTTGATAAAAATCTTCTATGTAATAGATATAGGAGGTACTTGTTCTTTATTACTATATAATTCTTGATAAAAATCTTCTACCAATTTCATGATGTCATCTCTCTTTTTAGTAATAATTTCATCTTTTTTTCTTATTGCAGATATAAATTTCCTAACAATACCAAAATGTTGTTTAACATTTTTGAGATTTTCTTCTACAGCTTTCCTTGCTATTTCACAGTTATACTTTCTTATATCATTTTCAATCTTTTCCATACCATTTTACAAAATTCGAGATATTCAATTCTTTTTAATACATCATTTTTGTATATCTTCATATTCCTTCTTTTCTTCATAAATTCTCTAGTCTCAGTAGAAATTTTATTAGTCAATTGCTGCTTTTTTCTACCAGCTATGTTTGTTGCAGTTTGTAAAAGTGTATCAGTTATTTTCATATTAATTTCATTCAAATCTGTATCATGTTCAAAATCTCCTAACACTTGAAACCTATTTGTAAGTTCTAATTTAAATTCATTAGAATGTTTCTGAAGATTAGGAATATCAACTGTAAATATTGTTTTTCTTAATAATTTTTGTCTTTCTAGTTTTACATTAACACGTAACTTACACCTTACTAATCGATGATCACTTCCTGTGTTAAATTTATTAAGAACATTACAATCTTGAAATATGTATTTTCTGTTAGTCAAAATATAATCCAATTCTGCTGTACCTTCATTTGGATGCTTCCATGTCCATTTCCTTTTAACATTTTTCTCAAAAAATGAATTCATAATATAAAGTTTTTCTTTTTCTGCAAACTCCACAAGTCTATGTCCTCTCTCATTTCTATTACCATAACCAAAATTACCTACAGCAATTTCATCTTTCATTTGTCTACCAATTCTAGCATTAAAGTCTCCCATAACAATTTTAAAATATTGTTTACTCTGATCAAAAGCCTTTTGTACATCCATATAAAAATCTTCTACTACTTCATCACTATGAGAACTTGTTGGGGCATAAACCTGAATTATCTGCATTTGGTATCTGCTATTAAGTTGTATAACTAATCTTGCCACTCTGTCCGATACACCATCAATCTCCACAATATTGTTCTTCCACTTTTTATTTATAATGAATCCTACTGCACTTGTATTTCCAATATGTGTGCCTTTATAATAGAGTATATGCAGAAAGAAGTTTGCTATTAACTAAAAGAAGACCCTTTGATTCCTCTTGGAGGCCTTAAAGGAACCGAGCAGGGCAAATTCCTAATGTCCACTCCATACGTTCTTGTCATTGCAGCTGTTATTACTATGTGATTATTCATATAGTATACGAACATGGATGGGCTGCTCACCAACATGCATTAGCCAGCATTGTGAGTTTATTGGCTTTTTACCTTTGAGTTTAAGATCAAGAAACACCATGTTTGTGTAAATGATAAATATTTTTCCAATACATATATACAATTATGACAGACAAAAATAAAGCATGGCCCTTATTCCCAGGAGGCTGTAAAGTCACCAACCAAGGCAGCGGTTGGTGGCCGAAGGCGGAGGGTGCTAAGAATCCCCTGATTGCGGACCCAGGCTGCCATTTGATGATGACTTTTTATTTAGGTACTTACAACTGCAGATCACTTTCAAGTGAAGGAAGATTGCAAGAATTAGTAGAAGAACTGTCTTATATTAAATGGGACATTATTGGATTTTGTGAAGTTAGAAGAAAAGGAGAAGAAACAATTGATTTAAAAAGTGGACATATACGCTATTATAAAGGTTGCAATATTACCTGGTGTTAATAGCAAATGTATAGCTAAACCTTAACTAATCTGTTTAAGTCTCCCAACTGTGAGTTTAACTGCTGATAATCTTCCACAAGGTCTATAACTGAAATGCACAGGAATTATTGTTGACCTTGACAACAGGAATAACAGTTCTAAAAGATCAGTCTATTTGAAAATTCTTATTGTTTACAGACTATAGTTAGTCTTTGGATAAAGTTTTACCTCCATAACTTTAACATATATGATAGTGTTATGCATGTGTAAAATGAAATACTATATTTAACTTTGGATAAATATTTACTTTCATGACTTTAATACATAGTGTTATATATATGTGAATAAAATGTTGTGTTCAACCTTGGATAAAATTTTGCTTTCATGAACTTTAACACATATGGGAGGGTTATATATGTGCAGAATGAAATGCTATATTTAACTTGGATACAATGTTTTACCTTCACTACTTTAAAACCTCTAGTAGTGTTATACATGTGCGGAATGAAATGCTGTTTAACATTTTGCACACCAGTGTTTGAACAACGAAGAATTAATTACTTTGAACTTATATTAGAAACAACACTGTGAGTTATCTTATTAAAACTACAATATAGTTGTTGAAAGAAATAACAGCTAACCGGGAACTATTTTTGCTGTTATAGCATGTGAGGGGTAATTATTTGCTTGAACTATCATTCTTTATCTCGGCACTAATAAATGAAAGTAATAAATATTTTAATTTTGGAATAACATCTAAAATAAAGCCATGCAATTTCATTAACTTTCGAGGATAATCTGACTAAAATGATACATATCCTACCTCTCAAAATATCTTGGATATTCAGAACCTACATGTAGATCAACTAATTTATAAATATTATTTATAAATAAATGGAGATGGAGAAGCATACAATCAACTTTTAAGATTCTATATTATAATTAAACAAATATATTTAATTTATATTTATCATTAAGTTTGAGAAATGTTCTATTAATTGATTAGCTAATAGCCAATCGATTTAAATAATATGTATTTGAACCCAGTGTAGTAATTTAATGAACATGCATTTTATGTTTTATTTGTATTTTTATTCTCTTGTATGTTAATTTCACAATATATATACTCTTTTGTGTATTAAATAATTACTTGTTCACTTGGATATAGGGATTAAAGAAAGTCAATTTAGGGAACAGTGCTTGTGTAAACATTTAATGATTAATTCAATGTGTCTATAATGCATGATCACCACATGGTCTAATCCTGTATGTTTTTCCAGGGTTCTGTGCTTATACTCATATTATAATATTAGGTAATATTCTTTCATACCATCTGGTCTATGGTTGGCTATTATCTCAATTGTTTTCTATAATCGAGTTTTCTTACATCTTTTGATTAGTACACACTTGGAAAACAGCATGTGCTTTCCAAATTAGCAGATTGATGAGGGTAATTTATTTCTATTTTATTAAGAAAGTGATTGTTTATACTATTTTAATGTTATATGGCTTTTTCTGTGCTGGTGGTTAATACACAGAATAATTTTTTGCCATTATTTTGTATATCCTTTAAGTTTGTTTCAGCACTGTTGGTCAATCCACTGAACATTCTGTAGTTATGCTAGTTGATTTGATAATGGTTAGATTCACAGTACTTACTGTTCGTTATTCCTTTGTGCAGATGAGTACACCCACAGGTATAGCATTGCTCTTTGTTATTTAAATGTATGTATGAGCAGAGTTTCCATGCTTTATTATGTGTATATTAATTCCCTCATTTTAATTTTTGCCTCATGTGTTCTGTCATCAGCCATAAAAGGGCATTCAAATGATTTATTGTCATAATTTATTATGGATCAATTACATAATATTCCAGCTGAATTGAAGTTCAAATTCCCTCTTTGATTTTCATAGGTTAATTAATAGCAATTGTTGTCAGTATTATTATAAATTTTGAAGTGTAGGTGCATTGGTTCTGGTTTTGACATATTGGAGGTGCCATTGACTGGGTATTTGAATCTATTCTTGTCCCTACAAAGGCCTAAATCAATACATTTGTAATAAAATCTCAGATTGTATTATCTGAAACCAGTGCACATATGCGTGTACAGAACTAAGTACATGTAATATTTTATTTTTATTTATTCATTTAATTAATGTACATTATCCGTGTAGAAGAATTACATGTGATATTTTATGTTATTTATCATTTATTTAATTTATGAATATTGTTTATTAAAGTCATAAATAAATGTTAATTTATAATTTAACCCCTATCTGTGCCGTTGCTATTTGTTACACGCAGAGTCAGAAATCCAACGTAATAGATAGATAAATATCAGAGCACATATTGTCCCTGATGATGTAAGCAAGATCTACTAAAACATTCAGAGAATATTTTAATGCTTTGTTCTGGGGGTAATTTGTGATGTATAAGATGGAATAAAATCCCATTTACTGTTCTGGGGGTAATTTGTGATGTATAAGATGGAAT
This sequence comes from Epiperipatus broadwayi, assembly GCA_028023455.1. Lineage (NCBI taxonomy): Eukaryota > Metazoa > Onychophora > Udeonychophora > Euonychophora > Peripatidae > Epiperipatus > Epiperipatus broadwayi. Next base: position 11,644,868 of record JAQFVV010012396.1, read on the forward strand.
AAAATCCCATTTTCCTTCTGCATCACTTCTGATTTGCTTTGTTAATTCAGGAATATAATCCAGAATCTGTTACTCTAATGATATTTGTGACATTAATATTTAAATTAATAATAAATGTGCTAGCCAGTATAACAATTGAACCTATTCTCTAATACTATAACAGGTATTTTATTTATTCTACTAAGAGTTTCATTGCTATTGTTTTGACTTGGTTAATGAAGAAAAAAATTAAAGTTCATATTACTCACCTTTCATTGCAAAGCATTATCTTATAGAGCTTCTGTACTTAGAGCATGAGGATATCTGAGCTACATCCAATTATGTTATAAAACTGATTAGATTTATTACTATCTTATTAAATGATCCATATTCATCATGTAATAACTAGCAGTTTTATAAATTATACCAGCTTTTCCACAGTCAGCCATCGACTCTCAAGTAAATACAATTGTAAATTAAGATTTGGGGGGTGTAGTTTTAAGAACCAGTTGTTAAAGAGAATTATATTTAATTAAAGATTCATACAATTTATATTAGATAATTTAATGTATCTTTAAGTAGTGCTGCGATAGGTCTTTGTAGTGTACCTTGGCTGTGACGGATTATATTGTAACAGCTCTGTATTGTATCATTTAACTTTAGCCTGTTACAGTCCGGGATAGGATTTTTCGGTCACAGTTTTTGGCTTCCCATGTGAGCCAATTTACAGTTGACTAACTTTTTGGTTACAATAACCCTCATATCTGAGTTTACAGGCATTGCTTTTATATAAATATTTTTTACTATATATATCACAAAATATTAAAAGTCATGTATATAAAATAAATTTTAAAGTGTTTTGAAAATGGTATCAATAAGTGTAAAATTAAAATATATATATATTTTATTTTAAAATAATATTACTATTGTAAATAAAAGGAATGTTGCTATAGAAACCATTCACAGTTGACAGGAGGGGGGAACACTAAAATTGTTTGCATTTCCAAGAAGGGAAAAAAGGATTGTTAGTTCTTCATTGTCTCTTTTACTCTATAAAAGTCAATAAAAATTATAAAGATTATTTAAGTGAATATCATGCATTTTATGGAGTATAGAACCCTTCAGAATGCTTCTCTGATATTTACAGCATTATAGCTGAATATGGAGCTGTAAACAAAGAAATGATTTAAAATTAACTTTGATCCTGCTACCTGTTCATCACTATTCAATGCTGAAGAAATATTTGATGTTTATTTGCTACAAGAAGAAAACTTTATCCAATAAAAATATACTTTTATAATTAATTGTGAATCTACCTGTTTTAAATGCTCAGAGGAAAATTGCATGGAAACCCTCATAGGAAAACTGTCATGGAATAAACCATAAGAAGCTAAAATGTTAGTATTGCTAGCAGACATAAAAAATTAATGACTAATGGCCATATTCATACATTTATGGAGATAAATATATATATATATGTGAGTTCACAAAGACATTAAGGTAATTAACAACTTTCTATAGCTATTCTCAATGAATTTTTGTAATCAACACTTTTTTTTCTCTTTCATGCTTGATCATCATATAATTTTTAAACTGTAAATATGTAAATACATTTTTATTATTATCATATAATTCTATTTGTTAATTAAAGTTATTGTTGTTGTTAATAATTTTACTGTTTCTCATTTCTCACCTGAAGTTCAAGCTGATTATTTATTTTGTTAATGTTATAAAGTATTAAGTGGAGAGAGGTAACGATCAGGAAATATAATTGAATCTGCCTGGAAATTTGTTTTTATGTATGTTTAATTTGATTGTTGCTTGTGACTATTATAGATTTGTTAATTAAAAATAAGTTGTATGTAGTCACTCCACCATGTACACAATCACCCTATAGTTATCTTTAAATTCCTTTAGATTAAAGTTAATTTGCAAATATATATATATATTTTTCATTTTATTATAACTTTGTTAAAAGAGCAGTCACCATTACAATATATATATATATATATATATATATATATATATATATATAGTATATACTAAACAATGTAATTAGAAGGGACTTAAACTCAGACTTTCAAGCTCCTACAGTTATGCACTCCGTCTTATATAACCAATACACATGACCACTTACATGTGAAAAAGATAAATGATCTCCAATATATGTATTTCATACTGAACCAGCACTCATCAGTTGGTCCAGATCACCATCTCCCACACATATATACAATCAGTGCTCAGTTTATATTAAGATAGCAAATCTTCTAACTTTAATGAACAGGCTTCAATCTTCTCCCTCCTACAACTCTTCAGTCATCCATATTATTGAAAATCTGATGATGGAGCTCTCAAAGCCCTTGTTGATACCAATATTATTGTCATACCCATATTGACTTTAATTCACTCTGATCCCTCACCTTAATAGGTCATTAAATACCCAGAGGGGGGATGGGCAGAATACAGGCTAAATATGTAATGTTAAAATATATGTATATTGTCTATACTAAACAATGTAACTAGAAGGAACTTAAATTCAGACTTTCAAGCTCCCTACAGTTATGCACTCCATATTATATAACCAATACACATGACCACTTACATGTAAAAAAGATAAATTATCTCCTGTATATGTTTTTTGTGCTAAACCAGCACGCATCAGTTGGTCCAGGTCACCATTTCCCACACATATATAAAATCAGTGCTCAGTTTCATTAAGATAGCAAATTGTCCAAGCTTCAATCTTCTCCAACCTCCAACTCTTTAGCCATCCATATCATTAAAATCTGAGGATGGAATACTCAAAGCCCTTGTTGATGCCAATATTATTGTCATATCCATTGTAACAATCCAGATAAGATAGACTTATGTAAACTGCATTACAGGCGCCATCTAGGCATTTGAACCTAGAAAAATTTATAAAATAGGCAGATACGTAAGTCAACAAAAAAAAATTTTTTTTTTTTTAAATATTTTGGTTCCAGTCGTTAGCCCATGTCACTAGCTCAGTGGAATAGCAGAGATTAAATAATATAATCTAAGAGTATATAAAAAAAGAATAAAATAAGCCACTGCCATTAATTAACATACAAATATTTATTAACGCACATATATAAGATTTAAAATTATTTTAGCATCAGTTTACCTTTTAAAATTTAACTTACATTTTTAACTTTGATTTTAATTTACATTTTAATTTTTACTACTTTACATTTTAATTTTTTATAAGTTCGCACAGAGGAGTTTATAAAAGTTTGTTTTAAAATGTTGAGTATAGATCGGTTACATAGATTACAACGGTTAAAAACATTTCAAAATAAACATAAACGATCAAAATATAAAATCATTGATACCGACAATTGCAGAGGGAAATTTATAAGTAACCCAATAGTATTCACCATAAGATACTTGCATTGTCACCAATAACTTAAAAGACATCCGAATAAATACATTATAGATACTCACCGTAAGGTATCATTATTTATCGAATGTCTATATATTTTGATCAAATATGAAAACCCAAAACATACTTAACCGATAACCAATCCATGCAAGCATCTATAAACAACTTAAATTTAATGCATTTTTATTTAAGGTCAAGTATGAATAGACTACATAGATTTCCATTTGAAAATAAAATATTATATCCCTATTTAACCCTAGGCTAAAATTCGCAGTCAACTGGCATCAATTCATCTGATATATCGATGTATTCAATGTAATACGGAATACGGCAGCACCAAAAAGATTAAGAGAAGACATTGACTCTCATCAGATAGGAATATTACATCTATCTAACGAGAAGAACAATAAAAAAAACTCCATAGAAAGGAACTGCATTCTTCATCTTATAATTCCTTCCATAGGCAAATGGGTGAGTGCGGCGTATATATAAATGATTCTGCCAGTAGCGAATCTCTGACTACATCTACTAACTACATGAATATATCCAATCCATTGACCCAATTTAACAACGACACAAATAACCTAAGATTACTCTCCCCTAATGTAACTTTACAAATCTATACAGCCATTCATGCCCGACTTAACTTTAACATTGATATATTTTAATTTATCGGAAAACAGAAATCATAAATAAACTTAACTAACAAAAAAAAAATATAAATGGAAATGATTATGCATAAATAAATAAAAAATATACATCAAATAACATTATTAGTAAAGAATTTAGTTTGGTCAGATAGGATTCTATTTGTATTATTTACTAAAATGTTTAGAATTTAGAGTTCTATGTTTTCAAAGAAAATAAAGTTCTTATGATTTTAAAAGGTCCATAATTTGTAGTCATTTGTAATTCTGAATGGGAATTCCCATGCTGTACTGAAGATATTTGTTTTGTTAGCCATTGTTTTTATCCATCCGGAGGTTTTTGCTTTAACTGGTCCTCAATGAAGAAAACGATGTTTCACTCCCTTTTCTTTAACAGCTGAAGGAATTGAAAGTGCATCTTTCAATCCCTTCACTTCCAACTCTGTACTAATACATATAGTCACATCGTAATAATAATCAATCTTTAATAATTTTCAAACTTGTCCTTTTATATTTATTTGAAGGATTGAATGATGGTCCTTTCGCTGAGGTCCGATTCCATAGGGATTTCTTTTTATTTGCTAAAAGTTTCTATTGTTTTTCTATCTGACCGATGTTTTTACATTTAAATGCCCAAGGCTGGTTTACATTTAACTAATTAAAACAATCATTTCTATTTCTGATTAATTAATGTGTTTTCCAAGATTAAAGATATATTTTTATCTCTAAATCTTTTTAGGTTTTTGTTTTTAAAATACCTTTCTATTTTTAATAAAGTTTTATTTTAATAATTTTTTTTTTTTTTTTATATCTGTGCGATTTATATATATGAGTTTAAGATGATATTTAATTTCAATTTTTAATTCTTAAAGAAAATTTTTAAATGCGAACATGTTTAATAATAAAAAACAATGTAACGTCGTCTGTGCTTGTTACACCATGTTGACTTTAAGTCACTCTAACACCTCACATATAAGACTGCAAGGGGTCAGAGTGACTTAAAGTCAACATGGGCATGACAGTAATATTGGCATAAACAAGTGTTCCATCATCAGAATTTCAATGATATGGATGGCCGAAGAGTTGGAGGGTGGAGAAGATTGAAGTTTGTCCATTAAAGTTTGATTTGCTAGTTTAATATAAACTGAGCAATAATTATATAAATGGTGGGAGATGGTAATCTGGACCAACTGACGAGTACTGTTTTAGCACAAAATATGTATATTGGAAATCATTTACCTTTTTCACATACATGTGATCATGTGTATTGGTTGTGTATGATGGAATGCATAACTGTAGGGAGCTTGAAAATCTGAGTGTCTTTTCAAGTATATATATCATCTTCAACCATTATCGTTCCACTGCATAAAATGAACATCTCTCCAAGTTCAATCTATATTCTCCAATCTCTAGCCTCTTTTTTCCACATTACTCCAGATCACTTTCTTACTTCATTCATCCATTTCACATGTAGTCCTTTTTGGAATCCAGTTTAAGATTTTAACTGTCCATCTATTACTATTTCTTCTAGCAATATGTCCAGCCCAACTCAACTTCAGTCCCTTAATTCTTTCAATGATTCAGTAACCCTTGTTTGTTTGCTCACCTATATATTTTTATTTTGGATCTCTTATTCCTAACATGCATCTCTCCATACTCCATTGAATGGTCTGAAGTCTCTATATTGCTTTTCTATTAATTTTCCAAGTTCCAGATCTCTAAAAGAGCTGTTAAAACACATTTATTAAAAACTCTCTTTTTCAAACACATAGGCATATTTTCTTTTGATATTAAATTATTTCTATCAGAAACAATCCATGATTAATTTCATCCACTATGTTTTCATCAGTAGTAATAATTTGATAAAAGTATTTGTCGGTCTTAAATTCTTCTAACTCATCATTATCAACTTTTATTTTAATTTTGTGAGAAAATCCATTGAAACATTACTTCAGACTTTTAAACATTTTTGTTAGTCTCACTTTCTTACTTTCATCTGATAATTCTTACAGTTCCTATAACTCTAAAGTATTATTTACAAATAAATTACATCATCTAAAAAATCTAGATGACTTAAATAATCACCATTTACTTTTATTCACTTAGTTTCCCATTTTAGTCTACATAATACCTTTTGCAAAATTGCTGAACAAGTTTTGGAGATATAGAGACACTTTGTTGTGTACCCTTCTCAATGTTAATATTTTTAATATTATTATGTAATCTAATTGTTGCTGTTGCATTTTTATAAATATTCTTTAGAATATGACAATATTCTAGGTATATACTTTAATGATCCAATGCGTTGATCAATAATGAAATGATTATAGAATCAAATACTTTTTTATAATCTATAAGTTCAAAGCATTTCTCTCAACAGTTGTATATGATCCACTGTACTAAAACCACTTTTAAATGTAGATTGTTCTTTTGGTTGATTAAAACCCAAAGTTTGCCATATCTTTTTTATCATCTTTTGAAAATATTAATAATAATACTGCATTCTTCCAATCATCTGATACATCTTTATTATTTAGACATTTGGTATATAACTTTGCCAAACATTTTTTTATTTCTTCACTGGCTTCTTTTAAGATATTGATTACAATTTCTTCATTATGTGGAGCTTTTTTACTTTTTTATAAATATAATTGCATATCTCACTTCTTTATTTAAAAACATAAGCAATTCAAAAGATATAGTAGTTGTAGGAGATATTTTTCCGTGTTCTTTATTGCTATATAATTATTGATAGAACTCTTTTACACATTTCATGATATCATCTTTTTTTAGTTATAGTTCTTTCTTTTCTTTTATATAATGGCATTTAGGTCTTGCCATTGTATTTTTTGAAATACTAGAGCAACTTTAAAAATATTTTACTTCCATGCAATAAAATGAAAAAAATAATCTTATAAACAATTAATTTAATTGAAGCACTGATGGGAGAATATGAACTGCCAGTGCAGCATTTGATAAGATGTGCTAAATAATTCTGATCAATTATTAGACTATATAACAGCCAAAGGTAATAAAATAATTCTTACTTAGGATTGAAAAGTACTTGAAGAGTTACTAATTAAAATTTTACAAAAGAGGCTTTATCTTCATCATCATCATCAACCATTATCAATCCACTGCAGGATGAAGGTCTCTCCAAGTTCAATTCATCTTCTTCAATCTTTAGTTTCTCTTCTCCATATCACCCCTACACCCTTTCTTATTTCATCCATCCATCTCACATTAGGTCACTTTCTGGGTATTTTACAATCTCTTCGAATCCAGTTTAAAATTTCATTTGTCCATCTATTATCATCTCTTCTAGAAATATGTCCAGCCCAACTCCACTTTATCTTATATTGAAGTAATTACCATAAGCAAATGAAATACAAAGTTAATATTTATCATGGATTTATCAATATTTGTCACTGAAAACAGATTTAAAAGTGATTGTTAAGATTGTAAAAATTTGATAATGTCTAGCAATCTATTTTTTATTAAGCTTTTAATATATGAAAACTTTTAAATAATAACACAGTAATATAATTTAAATTTTATTTATAAAATAGATTGTATTTATATGTTTCTTGTTAGACAAAATGAAAACACTTGGGATACCCTTATTGTAATATAGGACTACTATATACATTGTTAATAACTTATAAGTGGGATAGAAATATATAACATTTGAACAGATGTCTAAAGAATATTAAATCACTCCTTATGAAAAAAGCACATGTTGGAAGGATACAAACCTCAAATATTGTTCAACAGTGATTAAATGAGGTGATTGATAGTGATATTATGAAAGTATAGATATAATGTCTGTGAATTTGTAGTTAGTTACAACAAAACCACTATTGTTATGTAAAATACTATTTGTTCATGTAGGATAGTATTGTAACAATATGATGTAACCTACCCATTCAAAAATAATCTACATCTGAATGAATCTATGCAAAGCAATAATTAACAATATGCATTACCCAAACTTAGTTCTTGAAAAATGCATAAGCAATTTATTTATCCATATGATATGTAGCCCATTGTCTATTATTCCAGTACTATGTTCTTGACAATATCATTTTCATAATAGCATTCACATTAATAAAGAATGAATGTCAAATGCTCACAATGGATGCTTTGAGTACAGATAGATATTGGTCAGATATATGCCGACTTCAGTAATGATTTGCTTTCCTGTGATTTTTTTTTGTTACAATTCTTTTTAATATTTATCAATCTTTTAATAAGCATTGATTTTTAATTGTAGCTGTTTTTAAGCTTTTTATTCCATCTTTTCAAAAATAATTTGGGAATATATTTTAAAATTAATTCCTATAGTTGGATGTTTCAGAAAGAACAGTGATAAAATTGAGCAAAATAATTCCATTTATTTGAAATTGGATTTGTTTTTCTTTCATTCATTAGAAAATCGCAGTTTTTAAATACGCTAAATTTACTATTTATTAAATCTTGCAAGATTCGAACTCAGACTTTCACACGACTTACTACTCTCAGTGCCATATCATATTGCTGACCCACCTGATCACACACATGTGAGTTGGAATAAGTCTGTTCATTAAAGTATGAAGATTAGCTATCTTAATATAAAGCTGATCACTGATTATATATATATATATATGTGTGTGTGTGTGAGGATAGTAATCTAGACCAAGTCATGATTGCTGGTTTAACATGAAATACGTATATTGGTGATTATTTATCTTTTCAACATGTGTGTGATCAGGTGGGTCAGCAATATGAGATGGCACTGAGAGTAGTGGGTCGTGTGAAAGTCTGAGTTCGAATGCCGCATACATTACATATATAAATACAGGTTTAAGCCTGTACAATGTATTAAATCTTGCAAGATAAATATTTAATTATAGTCAACTTTGCATTGATAATTTAAAGTCGATACAAATTCACCTCTTCTCAAAATATTCTTTCTATCATCAATGCTGTAAAATCATCTTTTTAACAGTTGTCTATGATTTTGTTTTCATGTCAAAGCCGTTGACCTGGAGGCAAACCCGGGCCAGCTGCTTGGAAGGCAGCTATGCTAACCGCTAGGCTACCAACACTTGACAGTTAACTACTGTTTAAACGCCATCTTATAATAAAAATATAAAATCACTTTAATTTGCTTAGATAGTCAACTTTGCATTGATAATTTAAAGTCGATACAAATTCATCTCTTCTCAAAATATTGTTTCTATCATCAATGCTGTAAAGTCATCTTTTTAGCAGTTAATTACTTTTTAAACTCCATCTTATAATAAAAAATATAAAATCACTTTAATTTGCTTCTCAATATAATAATAGGTGACACAATACTTTGTACTTCAGTTGGATATTATTATTTCAGTTAATGTCAACTTACTATATTAAAGGCAACTTTACAAAACCGTTTGATTCAAAATATTTCAATAGAATTGTTAGATCTCTGGGGGGAAAGCATCTTTGTGGATACCCAATTGTCAACATACAATGTAACCGTATAAGTTATAGATATATCTGTGTTTAAAATAACAAATTCGGTAAACAGTTTATTTCTCTTTAACAAAGCATGATTTTACGTCACATATATAAATAGTGAAATTTCTATGACCTTCCACCCTGCACCTAAATTATATAAATTAGCAGACAAGTATATCATCATCATCATCATTATCAACCATTATCAATCCACTGCAGGATGAAGGTCTCTCCAAGTTTAATCCATCTTCTCCGATCTTTAGCTTCTCTTCTCCACATCACCCCTGCACACTTTCTTATTTCATCCATCCATCTCACATGTGGTCTCTTTCTGGGTCTTTTACAATCTCTTGGAATCCAGTTTAAAATTTCAATTGTCCATATATTATCATCTCTTCTAGCAATATGTCCAGCCCAACTCCACTTCAATCTTTTAATTTTTTCAATGATGTCAGTAACACCTGTTTGTTCTCTTACCCATACATTGCGTTTTCGATCTCTTCTTGTTACTCCCAACATACACCTCTCCATACTTCTTTGAGTGGTCTGAAGTCTCTGTATTGCTCTTCTATTGAGTGTCCAAGTCTCAGATCCATAAGTAAGAACTGGTAAAACACATTTGTTAAAAACCTTCCTTTTCAAACACATAGGCATATTTCCTTTTAGTATCAAGTTATTTCTACCAAAAGCACTCCAACCAAGTTTAATTCTATGATTAATTTCCTCCATTATGTTTCCATCTGTATTAATAATCTGACCAAGGTATTTGTAACTGTTAACTTCTTCTAATTCATCATAATCAATCTTTATTTTCATATTTTGAGCAAACCGATTAAACATTACTTTAGTCTTTTTAACATTTATCTTTAGTCCTACTTTCCTACTTTCATCTGATAACTCCTGCAACATTTCCTGCAGCTCTGAAGCATTATTTGCAAAAACAACTACATCATCTGCGAAATCTAAATGACTTAAATAATCTCCATTTACTTTCACTCCTTTAGTTTCCCATTTTAATCCACAAAATACTTCTTGCAGCACTGCTGTAAAAAGTTTTGGAGATATGGAGTCACTTTGTCTTACACCTTTCTCAGTGTTGACTTTCCCAGTATCATTATGTAATCTAATTGTTGCTGTTGCATTTTTATAAATATTCTTTAAAATATGACAATATCCTGGATCTATACCTTGATGATCCAATGCTTTAATCACTGAAGAAATGTTTATAGAATCAAATGCCTTTTCATAATCTACAAATCCAAAACATAATGACAACTCATATTCATTTGTCCTTTCTATAACTTCTCTCAATACCTGAATATGATCTACTGTACTAAAACCACTTTTAAATCCAGCTTGTTCTCTTGGTTGGTGGAAATCCAATGTTCTCTGTAGACGAGTTGTAATTATTTTGGTAAAAATTTTATATAAAACTGATAAAAGGCTGATAGGTCTGTAATTTCTAATATCTTCTTTATCACTTTTTTTAAATATTAATATTATTACTGCATTCTTCCAATCATCCGGTACATCTTTATCATTTAGACATTTGGTATATAACTTTGCTAAAAAATTTTCTGTTTCTTCACCTGCTTCTTTTAATATATCAATTATAATTCCATCATTACCTGGAGCCTTTCCTTTCTTCATACACTTAATTGCATTTCTCACTTCTTCATTTAAAATTCTGGGCAATTCGGAAGATAGGTTTATATACTTAGCGTTTTTTTTTTTTTGATAAGATGTTAAATTATTTACATGTCATTATATCATTATAACATATAATAATAAGTAATGCTCAGTTTTGCATAATATATTTGAAATTTAAATTATTAAAAACTTAAAATTTCCAATATTTAAAAGATGTATAGGTTAAACAATATCATATAAAAATATTTTGTTGTACGTATTTTCATCTGCAATTTTTCAATAGCGATTTCTTTAATATGGGACTAAATTTAATTTATATGATTACATAACATTCATCAAGTAATTCTTTATATAGTAGAATAATAGATCTTTACATCAGTGATGCAGTTTATTGTGATGCAAATCAATCCATTGCATATGGACCTATTGGTTTAAAGTACCCTTTTGTTATATATATATATATATATATATATTGTACCCTCACTTCTCGATATATAATATAATTTAAAATATGACTAGCTCAATTAAATTATTATGCTCGGCTAAAATATGTACAACTATCTTTAATATATTTTTATAATATTATAACTTATCAGATTTATTATAAACTTATCAAAAATTAATATAGTTCAATATTATGTACTAATTAAATAAATATTTACCAAAATCATGAGACTGTGAAGTGAAGTTACAATTGGTAATTAGATTTACATTGACAATGTCTCTCCAAGACACTATCTCAATGCATAAGAATACTATTACCTCTTTATTATCTCATTACTAACTCTACAGCATTCTTATGACTTTTATAAATGAACTATCTTTAATAATAATAGATAAATAAATCTCAATCTTTGTTAAGGAACTATAATTAAATGATCTCAGGTTTTCTAATTATCTTAAAGTAATAATAATTATGTAGATAGGAATGATAAGGATTTAATACCAAACCTAAATACACCTAACTTATCTAATAACAATAACTAACAATAATAATTTTAGTGTATAGCTTAATCTTATCTATTTATTATACCATTAATCATTAAGAAAATAAGTAAATCATATACATGGCTTTCATTCCATATAGTATCTTAATTTTAAAATAACCAAAATCTTATAATTTAACAATTGTAATAAATAATATTATACTCTTATATCTATAAATACTTTATACCATTAATATCATATAATGTCAATCAATTTCTATAAATTATATTAAGAAAATATTTTTTCTTTCTCAAATAATAAAATAATAATTCATATTGTGCAAATATTATGTTTATTCAAATTATCTGTTCAAATTTAAAATAATGAATTCACACATCTTTTAAACAACTTAACAAATTTATTTAATCAACTTTAACAAATAACTTATTTACACTATTTACATTTAAATGACTAAAGAAAATAAAACAAAATAAGAAAATAATAATACAAGTTTTTTTACTTTACTACTTCCATAATCATAAGTAGATATTTATACATTTATTAAATTCTATCAATAACATTTAATTAAGATTATACTTTAAATTTTAATAAACATATTTCCTCGTTAATAAAGAAAGGTTTTATTGAAATATCATTCGTAGATATATGAAGTAAATAGACTTTAACAATTAAAATTATTTCATTAAGTCTTACTCTATTTATATTATAATGTACTAGTTGTATTAAATTACCTTATATTACTAAAGATCAATAATGTATAAACTGATATAACTTTAATATAATAACTTATTATTATCATTTTATTTTTCCGATATATGTCATACACTTCTTATCAAAATATGCAATAGGTATATTTCTTTTAAAAATAACATTTTAAATTATTCACCAATTTCAATTTTATAAAGTATTATTTAAATGAAATTCTATGATTCTTTCATCTAATTATTACTCTTTTACTTTTATTCTTATTCCTTCCTAAAAACTTCTATCTACAAAAGTCATTTTAACTTTATTTAACTTCAGAAAAACAAATACCAATTTCAAAAACAAAATAATAACGATCCAAACTCTCTATACCTCATCCTCTATATACAATAAGCCTTCAATCAAGAATATAAATTTTGTAAAATTAACTTCTTATCTAATAAAAATAAAATAAAAATATAGACTTTATATACTTCTTACTAACTTTAAAAGAAAAATAAATAACTTACGCTAATAAAATCTAATTCCTAATATTGTAACAGAAACATTAAAATTTATTCAAGAAAGAATCATATAATTATTTCTAGGTTCTCATATTACATTGTACTAAATTTACATCATCAATTTAAAATATGCATATTAAAATAAAACTGCTATTATTAATCTTATGCGTGTATATTATTTAAACATTAATACATTCATTCAATAATCATATAACATTTGGTTGATCTAAAGAAAACATAGTAGATACATCAAATTATTATTATTATTACACAATTTTTACCATAAATGATACTTCAATGTACAGTCCGTCACACGATGTCCTCCAAGATTTCAGTTTTACAAAATAATTTCACATTTACACTCAACAATTATTCTTTAAAATATTACGTGTTGTATAATTATAAAATAAACTTTATGCAATAGAAAGTTATATTAGTATTTAGTTATTATTTAAAAAAAAAATGTAAATGTACCTTTCCTATCTTTAATAAATCAATAATTAATGAAATATTTATGTTAGTTAATAAATAAAACATATTACATAACATCCAAGGGGCTTCTTTCACTATATTGTTCTTTTCCTAGGCACAATTTTCACCAAACATTACTTCCTTTTCCGGTACATCACGTTTTTAAAATTTTTATGAAATAAATGAAAACATTTTTTTTAAAAAAATAAAAAAAAAGCAAAATTCCACCATAAAATAAAATAAAATTAAAATAGTTTATAGGATCCAGATTCATTTCTTTAAGGAAAAAATTTTTAAAAGTTATTATTTTTAAAATTAATCTATAGTTTACAAAGTCTTTTTAATTATTTTTAATTGATTTGGGATATCACGTATATTTGAGCATTCCGTAACAGATATTTAGGTAAGATTATTTTAGAGTCTTCTATACGACCAGCTGTTCAGACTTTAATAATATAATAATTTTATATAGGTATTTCTTTACCCATTAAATTTCCAATTTATTTGCCTTTAAACTGTCAGAATTTAGTCTTTTACACCATAAAGACTTAACAAGGCAAGTATTTATGTAATCATTATTACTTATCATCTTTACTAAGTTATATACTTAGATTTATAATTCATAAATACTTTCTTCATAAAGAAGTATTTCTCATTCTTTTAAATATCTATTTTATAAAAATTAGTTACCATTAACTTTTAAATTTATACAAAGTCCAACGTATTATTTTTATGCATCTAATAACTCTCCTAGTTAATCCAGCGTTTGTTAAATTTTTAGTATAAAGTCTCCAATATATTTTATCCTTATACGATGTTCTCATGATTATTTGATAGTAAATTGAGCTTTGATCAAGACGATAGGAAATTATAATTAAAATTAACACTGCATATTTATCGATAAACTTTTATAAATTATTTTTAAAAAACTACTCTCTAATAATTTAAAACGATTTTGAGAGCGTCTATAATTACTTAGCTATTTCTAATAGCACACTATACTTTAAGAATTTCAATCACAAGTCCCCTCCGAACAATTGAACCTTGGTTTTATACCGGAAGAAACTCCCACTTGATTGGTGAATTAAACAATCGACTTGCTAGCTTATTTACATATTTTACCAACAAGATAGAATTAAAAATAAATAATGACTTATTTAATATTTATTATTTATCACATTATTAAATTCTTAAATCAATCTTTATCGTTTATTTAAATCTATTAAACATTTTTAAAACATACTTTCTTACTTAATTTCACTTTTAACTTTTATAAGATTATTTTTATAAACAAACTAAGTCTATTTTTATTCGTTATGTTTTTAAGCAGTATTTTAAAAATCAGATTTAATATTTCACATTAATTATCTTTACTTTTATCTCATGATAGCCAAAATAATATTTATAAATTTTATAACAGAATTTTTAAAATAGCTTTGCAACTTTACTAAAAAAAACTCCCAAGCATGTGTGTATGTGTTTAATTAACATCTGTTTTTTCACAACAAAGCTACAAACGCTTGTAATAATCTAAAAATAAACTAACAATTCATTTTTTAAAAATAAATATTTTTTTAAAATAAATAATATCTTATAACAGTTTTTAAAATAATAATTAGATATTATTAAAATCAAATATTAATCTTCTATCATGTATTACTAACAATTAAAATATTTATATTCATTTATTAAATATTAATTTTTATCAACAATAAATATATGCATTTAATTTTAACTTGTCCTTTTAAAACCTAACTTTAAACAGTTATTTATTAAATTTATTAATGCAGTATTGGTCATGGCCAGTTTTCCCAACCATATATCATTATCACTCCCATTGAAATGTCTCTCTCAAACATCAGCACAATTTTCACATATCAAATACTCATGAATTACTTTAATTACACTTTTTAAAAGATTGTTATAAACAAAATTAACATCATATAGCTAAATATATCTTAAATTTAAAATTTTTTTAACAGACTGATACAACAATTTATGGAGACCCATACAAAAGGGCACAATATATATATACTTTATACAGGGGTCCAAATATTTTAAATATATACTGCTTTACATAAAAAAAATTGGAGCTTCAATCTATTTAACTTTATTTTTGTTCTTTTCACAGCTTTGACAATGTGCTCTTTAACTGTTTAGAATTAATTAACTTCCAGCATTGTAACTACAGTATTCATTAATTTTTGCAATTCATGAAGCAAATTTTAAGAAACATCTAAATAGCATTGTTGAAAAAGATTTCATCTATTTATTTATTCTATTATAAAAAATTTAAGAGAATAACTAACTTTCCATTAGAAATGTATGTTAGTGCTTACAAATGTTTTAAAATTTACCAAATTTTGATAATTTGAATCTTCAGGATTATCATATTACTTCAAGCATAGAATATGTTATAGATACAAGTAAATCTATTTTTCAGTTCACTAAAAGTGATTTAATTTTTTTTTAAAAAATCATATGGCATTTTGTGTTTTGTTAAATAATAGATTTAATGTAGAACTTCATAATAAATATAAAAATCTAAAGGCAGAGGTTCAATAATTGATAATAAGGCTTAAAAATGATTGGTGGATTAAAACTGCAAAGAAGATACAGAGATTCATTGATAGATCCTTTTTTGATGCATTGAAAGCAACATATGCATATGGCTCTGAGAAATGGTATCATAATCCTATTAACACCATCAATGTTAATTTCTCATATGATGACAATAATATTTTGAAAAGCTGGAAAGAGTTCTTTTGATCACCTTTTGAATAATGATACAAGAAGTGAGATGTTGGTTTTGAATGATATATCCATTTTATCTACTCATTTAGATTTGGACAAAGATATCCAACTTAATGAAGACAAAAAATTCTTTGAAATCTTAAAAATGGAAAAATTGTAGGTCCTTATAAAATACCTAGTGAAGTTCTTAAAATATGGTGGCAATGTGTTTGCTTCAAAAATATTGGAATTTTTAAGAATATTTGAAACAATGAAGTTGTGCTACCTGATCTTAAGATGTTTATGTTGTTCCAATTTTTAAAACAAAGGAAATAGACATAATTTCAGAAACCATCATGGAATATTATTATTATCTACTACAGCAAAAGTACTTTCAAGAATTTGGTTGAATAGATTGCTTCTAGTTATAGATGAATGGTTACCAGAGACTCAACATAATTTTGAAGAACAAATGTGTGTATGTATATATATATATATATATATATATATATATATATATATATATATATATTCTAACCTTCAACTATGTGTAGCTCCACTACACATCATGCCAACCATGTTGGGGGCCATAATCTAACCTTGCTCTCGTGCATCCTCACTTCCAGATAATATATGATATGAAATAAAATGGGTTCTAGCTTAGTTAATAATTAATAAATAAAATATTCAGCATTAAAATTAAAATGTTTCACTAGCTCAAATTTAAAATACGAATAAGGTTCAGTTTATAAAAATAAATTAAATAAATATTTAATATTTTCATGAGACTTGAAGTGAAAATACAGGTGACAAGATAGATTACATTGAGCCAATATCTCACAGGATACTACCTCAATGGCATAAGAACACTATCCCCCCTTATTACTATTTCAAATAACAAACTCATAGTATTCTTATGACTTTAATAACTTCTACTCACTAAGATTAAACTAATAATTAAATCTTAATCTTCTATTTATAATAATCTAGCTCAATAAAATAATCTAAGGTTCATAAAGTTTATTCTAAGTTAATTTAAAAATACGGTAGTAAAATATGAGAAGGGATTTTATGTCATAATCTACTACACTTAAACTAATAATAATAAATAATATTCTTCATTGTTTAACTACTACTGGATATCTTTTCTTTTATTATAATTTTATTACCATAATAAAATAATACAATAATTTTATATAATCTTTTATCTTCATGTAATGATATAATAAATACGTGGTAGCATATGATAATCTGATAGACAAAGGATGTGTGGCAACTGATAGCATATAATTCAGTATACTATTGTGATAACTTAGTTATGACCAATAAAACAATGTAAAAATTATAATTATTTAATTAAAAGAATACCAATAAATATTTAAATTCTTAAATATATCACTCTATTTTATCTTTTTGTGCAAAATTATATTTTTGTTTCAATTGTTATGAATATATCGTGATTTCATGCAGTGAAGTGGAGAAATAAACAATCCAGACACAAAAAATTTTAAAAAACAAATTTTAACAAAGTTTATTAACAACAACAAATAAAATAAACAATTTATGTACACTATTTACAATGGATATCCTTATTTTAATCTTACATTTTTATCTACTAAGTTATATAAAAAATAGTTTATAGTTTAGTTATATCTTTATTTAGACTTAAGACAAAATAAAATGTTACCATTTGGTTTCTCGTTATGGTTAATTTATTACAAATATATTTACTTATTTTGTTAGCAAAATATTTCATCCTTAATATTATTAAACTATCTTATTTTTAAAAAAAAATTTCATAGGAAAACATTCTACAGAAAAAACAAAATTAACTTTATAATGAGTATGGATTTCTCAAAATATTAAAAAAAAATTTCATCTTGCAAAATCAAAGATGTTACATAAAATATTCATCCAAAATTCAGTACTAGATTTTAGTGTTTTATCACATGATGTTTACTAATCATAACACATTCTTATTTAGCCTTACTTTAGTATGATATAAGTCTAATAATCAATATATTCCTGTTATTCAATGAACAAAAATATACTATGCATATTGTTTATATAATTTACTTTGTACTATTGTATTTTAAAAATATGCAATACTTATTTTTCTTCAAAAAATAAAGCATTCAAAAATAATTAACATTTTAAAGAAAATATCTTGTTTAGATACTCTATTCCAAAATTTATATTTCATTTCCGAAATAAATTCAAAAAATATATTCTATGATTCTTTCCTTTCCCTTAGGATACATTGAACCTTCAATTTCAAGTTATAAAATTCCATTCCTTCTTAGCAAATAAACCAATCTTATACAAAACGATAGCATAACCTAAGTTCTAAATTATTTATCATTTCTTTTCAAAATATCTTACTGAATGATGCAGTTACATGAAATAAAGATAGCGAAACAGATGTATAGGATTTAAGAAAGAAAGCTAGAGTATCACTCTTAATATATCTCAAAAAATCATGGCACAGTACAAAGAGGTATGACCTTTACCTGTCTAATAACCTCTAATACATGAACGATGTTAAAGCTATTTCTTCAGCTTTATTTAAAACATCAAATATTTAAAGACATATAAAACACTGTCCAAATAAAATGTGTATCAGTCATAGGGCTTTGTTAACTATGCTGATAACCACATAAAGACTAAATATTATTTTTATTCCTTATCATATCCTATTTTTTTAAAAATACATCATCTTGGTTTCCTGCTAACTATAGTACTTCCAAGCCACTATCTCAACATTATTTCTCAAGATTTTTCTACATCTTACATCGATAAATAACTATCTGCATTTACAAAACAATAAATAAAATTCATTGATAGTTTAAAACAATTTCACTGTTCCATAAGAAAAGTTTGCTTACTTCATTATTCTATATGTTTAATCATATACAATCTACTTAGACAATATTTGAATATCCAATAACATGAAAGTTCTAAAAGAATCACATAATTATTTGTTATTATGTTGGATTATATCACTAATATATATAAAAAAAATAATTGTCGTATGCATATTTTCAAATCAATCCTATCTCATAATGTTGTATGAAAATGCGTTACATATAATTAAAACTTTTACACTTCATTCTTAGATTCATAGATAATCTAAAGAAAATAAAAATATACATTATAAATTATTAATAGTTATTATTATTACCAAATAACCCTTTTTATCTGGTCATCATTTTTAGTAGGCTTCTTCCATCCACTGGATATAGAAAAACATTGCATACATAAACGAAAAGACACATCCATACGTTTTATTTAAAAATATTCTTATCTAAATTATTAGATTATATTATAAATTTTATGTTATTAACAAATTAATGTTTTATGTTTTCCTAATCTTATAAATAGAAAAATTTACATTTAACAAAGTTAGTAAAATAAAAATTTAAAACTATAATTATGTCTTCACTTGATCATAGTTCATGATAAAATCCAAAAAATGTTTATTATTTTCTCTAGAGTTTTAAAATGTTCTCCTCCAAGTGCGTTAAAGTTTAAAAATAAAAATAATTATTAATCCATTTAGTAAAATTTATAGAAAATAATCCTGGGTCTTTACTGTTCAGAATGAAAATTATTAAACTGTAATATTAAAGAATTATTCCCACGAAGTTTATTCAATATTCTCTGATGCATCACTCTGTTCAATTTAACTTAAGTTATCTGGTAAACTTTTACACAATATTTGTATTTTCATGGCTCCATCCTTTATTTATCTACTATATGTTCATTTTTTTTAATATAGGTTTTATTTCTTAATAAGTTCTTTTTAATTCTTGTAAAATATATATTTAAAAAAAATGTTTCCTTCAAAAAGGACTAAACATTCTATTTCTTTCATTATATTTTATGATAACTCATACGATATAAATATCTTATTCTTTTTTTTAAAAAAACTCCTGGATAAGCTTATAAATAATGTGTCACAAATTTTTTTAGATGGCGAATAGTTTTCTGTTTAAGCTTCCAGCATAATGCCCAAATTATTTTTATATGATTTAGAATAATCCTCCAGTTGAGCATAAATAAAGCTGTATTATAATTTAAACATATTTTATTTCGTAGTACATCCATCTCTATTGCGTAGTTTAGGTTAAACTTCAGATAAAATAATCCTGATAAGCAAACTGTTAAAACTTAGCAAATCATTTTTACGAAGTTCCCAAATATATTATTTTTTTAACTCTCTTTTTCAAAATACTTTTAAAATTATCAATTAGTTTTTTGCAGATAAAGTTATAAGAAAGTACTAAAAAATTGACTAAAATAAAAATTTAAAAATACTATCTCTTTGATAGCTATAATTTACCTTTCTCTGGTTTTAATACATTATTAATCTCCTACTATACCCCCGTGCAATTCATATTTATAGTCTGTAAAAATACCTCATTTGATTGGTTGATTCTTACTTTAACTTGAGAACAAATTTACATATTTTCAGTTTATAGCAGAATCAAGTTTCAAAAAATAAAAATTTTTATGACGTAATAAAATTTAAAAAATATTATTTAAAATTCACTAAAATTACTTAAATACTTTTAAAATAACTTTTAAAATAATTTTAATAACCTATTCCATTTTTTTTAATATTCAATTTATCTTGTTTTTATTTAAATAAAATATTTAATTTTTATTATAACTGTATTCGTCTTTATGATACTATTTAAAACATTACATTATTTAAAACATGTTATACGATAGTTAACTTAATGTTTAATACTATTTACTTTTATGATAGGCAATAATTCCATCCAATTCTATACTGCAATTTCAAAATATTTTAAACTTTATTATTAATTCAAACAAACATGTGTGAGAAAGTATGTAATATACAAGTCACATGATTAATAACTTTGACAGACGATTTTTAATCTATTTCTCTGCCTAGATTTATAAAATTGATACACTTATTATATTATATAAAATAATTATAAAAAATTTGGAAGAATAATTTTAAAAATATAGAACTAGATATAATTTTCACCATCATAAAGTTTATTTTTAAAATATACTATATTAATTTTGACAATTAAATATGATTACAAATTTAAATATAGCATTTATTCAATTATCAGTTTTAAACTATTAAAATCGAACTTTTTTTTAAATATACTTTTAATATTTATAGCTGTTTTATTTAATATGGCCAGCTTTTACAACCATATGAAACAATATTTTAAGCTTTACATAACTATTTTTTAAATAATTCGCTATAATTTTATATATTACGTATTTGCTTTAGCCTCAAATTGTACTTTAAAGATATAATCGACAAACTATAATTAATGTATTAAAAGAACATATTCTAAAATTTAAAATTTTTAGTAATTGACTGTTATGAACTATTACTGATCTATAGAAAAGGGCACTATATATATGTGTGTGTGTGTGTGTGTGTGTGTGTGCAGGCAAATGCAAGAAAAGTGTTTGAATAAAGGAATAATTTTTATATATTGATATTATTGATTTGGTCAAATCATTAGATTTTATAAACTATAGCATTGTTTGAAATTAGTTAATTGATCATCAAAATTTATTTATATTATACAGCTTTCTATGTATGTTGGCATAAGAGAAAGTGTTGTTATTACAAGTGGAAAATCTGAAGAACTCGAAATTCAAATTGATGTTTAACAAGGATACATATTTGCTTCAACATTGTTTTCAATTTTTATGACAATGGTCTTTACAATTACTTATAGGTCGTTTACTCAAACAGGGAACAAGATACATACAGGTTTGATGCTGAAATTTTTAATTTGAATTGATTAAAAGCAAAAATAAGATGTTTATTTTTTTTGGATTCTGAATTTACAGTATGCTGATGCTTGTGCTATTTTTGCCAATTCAAATGATTATTTACAGAATGTTTTTAATGTTTTGAATGCTACCTATAAAAACGTTAGTTCATTAATTAATATTCAAGTATCTCAGCTTTATCAGCCAGTGACAGAAAAAAATCGTCAGCAATTTTTAGCTTCGATGACTATCAACTAAAGAAAGTGAATCAGTTTAAATAACTTAATAGTTTTATAAATAGAAAGATGGACATAGTTATATTTGAGGTCCAACCTAGGCTCTAATATGCTGCTTCTGTTTTTAACAAGTTCAAAGATAGCATATTTTTTCACTAGGAAATAACAACTGCAACTAATTTATATGCACATAGATCCATTATTTAATCTAATTTAGTGAATGGAAATAAAATGTGGATAAACCTATTGGTACAATATAAAGGAATTAGAAAAGTTTCATATAAGGAAGCTCTGAAAAATTTTAAAAATACATTGGCAAAATCATAAAACTAATAAATATGTTCTTCAGTTTGCTAGATATGATACTAATGAATCCACTATTGTAAAATCATATCTTTATTGAATTGGACACATAAAATGAATGAACAATGGAAGACTTTCTAAAAAGATGATTTATGGTGAACTTGAGGATGGCTTTGGTAAGAGAGATATACCTGATCTATATCACAAGGATTGTCTCAAAGATATTCTAAAAAAGTGCAATGTTAATTGTTTGCATTGGGAAGATATGGCATAGAATAAAATACATTAGAAAGCTATAATTAGATATGATGAAACTAAAAGACAACATTGCAAAACATCATGGCCAGCATGCTTTATCTGTTCATGTATTTGTGATTCACTGCTTGGTTTGTATAGTGATGGCACAATTCATTTCTAGAGTAATTTTTTTTGCCTTTCCCCCCTTTTTTGCAGTTGGAATAGCCAGACTCATTTTTGAGTAGCTGCTGCTTCTTCTTCTTCTTCTACTACTTCTTCTTCTTCCTCTTCTTATTTTTATTATTATGTTTCAACAATAAACTTTGTTGACTTATAAAGGGTTACATGTTTTATATATATACAAATGATTGTATAGATTACATTGTAATATTAATTTTTTAGAAACAGGTTAATCCAGATTTATTTTGCATCATTTCTTATGATGCTTTATATATAAATTGTGTTGGCCCATTATTTTTCTCTAGTAACATTTTTTTAACATAGGCTCTATGTCTAAATAAGTGTTCAAACATAATTGATTGTAATCTGCATAAGTTGTTTCCATAGGCTATTAGTAAATCCATTTTTAAAACATGTGTGTGCAAAGATAATATATGTGAGAGTTTTTTAATATATATATTTCAATTCTTGAGGAGTAAGGAATATTATGAAGATAGAATTGCATGTTCTTTCAATATAATTTTTAAGTTTTGATCAGCTGATAGGTTAACAGTGATATCTTCTCTCAATGTTAAAAGGGATATCTTTTCTCAATGTTAAAATCATTGTGTTTATAGACATGAGAATTACTTCATGCCTGTTGAAAGTACTATGCCAGTACCATGTTCCAGGTCAAACCAATTCTATTACTATTTGCAAAATGTTCACTAAGCCATTTGGCTTCATGGATGTGAGCTTTTTTTATACATTGGTAGTCTGCTGTAAGAGAGACCAAGTAGTGGCATAGATGTCAGGATAGGCAATTTTGCTGTCACATTCCCTTAGTTGTTTTAGCTTGATAATGAATGTCTCCTAGTGTTGTGTCCAAGAATGAATGTATAATGAGTATACTAGGCAATGAGGGTTATGGGTTTCTGATAGAATTGAACAATGTGTTGAAGTGAGGTATTTGATTGTAGGTGCTTGTCAGATCTCACTAATCTTGTTTAGAGCCATACATGAATAAAATATGTTTTTCTATGTTTCCTAAGCTCTGTGAAATGGGCTACAAAATGGATCTTTTTTATATAACTGACAATACTGAAGAAAGTATGAGATGCTCAAAGTATGAATATTGTCCCACAGCAAGAAATACATTTTTTTTGGCTTAAGTGATCATCTTCTGAAGAACTGTAGATGTCATAAATTGTTAAATGAAAGGAAGGGTATCTGATGATGAGTGGGCATAAACCAGGATATATACTTGTCAGTGGGAATATTTATGTGTTATCATTAATATTTATTTGAGTGGGTTTGCTCCAAAGAACTTGGATAAGAAATTTACAAAGACAGATGTGGGTGGGAGTTTATCAGTGGATGTTTCAGCAAGCAGACACTGAAGCTCAGAAAATTGTCACAGTTTGGCAGCTATAATGTTGACTGTTTTTTTGTAATGTTAAAGATATCCATGATATGGAAATTGTTTTTCTTCTCCACAGCATACATAATGAGGAAATATTTGAGGGCAAATAGTATGTGATTTTTGTCATGACAAGAAAATTGAATAGCTGATTTTTTCAATAAATTGACAGATAGGCTTTGAAAAGGGAAGTGGTAATTTGTAATGCATTTTCTTCAATCTTATTTTGAGTAGTTTGTCTTATATCATGCATTCCAAGATGAAATGGAAATCCAAAGAATCCAGTTGGTTTGCTTTGTAAGTTTTTATTACATGGTTTGCTGGTATATAAACCCCAGGCAGCTGTTTTTTTTTTAAATTAAACAAGTTAATATTTGTAAATTTTTTTGGAGTTTGGGGGTATGTTTTGATGAATCAAGGAAAATAGTAATGTGATCTATGTATGTGATATGTCATATGTACTTCTGGGTAATATTGATTTGGATATCTGTTATTTTCGATTGTATTTGTGTTAACAGTGGCTTGATGTGAGATATAAATAGAATTTAACTTAATGTTGACCCTTGGGAGATTGATTGTGTGTGAATAAAGGCAGGTGTTTTTTACAACTGAGGTTAATGTGTATTTCCTGTTTTTGCAGTAAATTGATATAAGAGTGTTGGTGGAGCAGTAGTGCTCACAATCATGTCTATTAAGGTTTTAATTTAGACTGAGTAAAGTTTTAAATTGAATCAAAGGCAACCTGTACATTAATTTGAACAACTATTGGTGCATATTTTTTGCACTCTTGAATAGTACTCAAGATTGTGTTCAACATTAGGTCAGCTGGGGTGGTAGATGACACCCTTTTTGCAAACTGCATTGTTGAAATTAGAGTGAGTATATACGGCTCAAGCTGATCCTTGACAACTTTCTCCAGGATTTAATGTCTAATAAGCCTATGGAGATAGGTCAAAGATTGGTGAGAGAGGATGTGGGCATTGGCTTATTGATAAAAAAACTATGGCAACTGGATAGAGACCCTTGATTTGATATGTTTTCTGCGACAAGTGACTGGAAGTGTCAAAGAGATATTTGGTAGTAAATTGACTGAGATGTTAAAAAACAAATGTTGGGGTCCCCTGTGTTTTAGGATGGCATCCTTAGTGAATAGCTGCTAATTTGTTGGCAAATTTATTGATTTTAAATGGGTGATTCACCTCAGGAGTTCTAGAGACTTCAGGATTACACGCAAACTTATTAGGTATCTTAAGTTTTTATTGAGAGTTCTGATAAATGGGGTGAATCATATTATGTAACATAATTAACTCCATGAATGGCCATGGAAACTCTAACCATGGACAGTTTCCCAGTGCCCTGTGGATATATCCTTGGATCCTCATATGTTGCTGCCCCAGACAGATTCTTCTCTTTTTGGTACAAAGTATCCTTTAAGTTTTTGTCCTGTTTGATGGTAGGGTTTTGTGAGATAAAGTATGTATTGATGGGTATGGTCTGTGAACTTCCATATGATTAATATTTTGGGTGTGTCATTGCCCAATGGCATGTGATAGATTGAAGGGATAATTGTCATATTCTGGCTGATAGTAAAGGAGAGTATATTCACAAAAGTAAGATAGTTTTGGATTGGATCAATGAATAAAGATTTTACATTGTTGAGCATTATATGTTTCTGAAAACAAAAACTCGGTGGTAAATGATGGGAGCAGAAATCTGATTGTTTTTTCCATGAAGATGCTGGTAATTTGAAGGCTGATGATGTTCAGTGAGATGGTTTGTGCAAAATGATCAGAGAACAAAGAAGCATTAAAAGTTAGATCAAATAGATGGTGCAACATTGGGGAATAAAAACAAACATTGTGGCATGTCATGTGGTATAAAATGTACTGCATTCTTTGGTAAGATTATTATTATTATTAAACTACCAAACATCACATGATAACCATTCTTTATGCTTGCACAAGCTGTTTACACAGAGGCAAACATCTCCATACAGTAGCACCACTCAATGCAATCCAAAATAATCAATGGATGCAGAAAAGTTTGTGCATAAAATTTCTACCTAGTGCCTACTCATCTAATATCCCCAGACTAGTTTTTACTTTGTGACATCCATCAGTGAAAAGCCTTGGATCTGAGAGCACTGTACCTAGATCTTAAGATGTAATGAAACCCTCCAGCATCTTTTACATTTTTAGCTAACTATAAAGCTTTGAGTCCAAAATGAAAACAATAATGTTTTCAAGCTTAGCTTATTAGCTTGTATAGTCATATAGATCTGAATTCAGTTCAGCATTCATTTTTTTTGGTGTCTTTGGTTTTTTATTAACCAGTTATCATAATCCTATTGGGTAGGATTTGCACTACTATATGGTGATAGTTTTGCCTTTCTGAGTTCAGATCTATATGACTACACAAGCTAATGAGCTTAGCTTGAACACATTATTGTGTTTTCATTTTGGACTCACTGTTTTATAGTTAGCTAAAAAAGTAAAAGGTGACTTCCAGAGGATTGCATTAGATCCTAAGATCTAGGTGCAGTGTTCTCAGATCCAAGACTCCTCACTGATAAATCTCCAATCTAGAAAGTAATCTGGGGATATTGGATAAGTTGGCACTAGATAGGAATTTTATGCACAAACCTTTGTGCATCCATTGATTATGTTGGCTTGCACTAAGTGGCACTACTGTATGGAGAGTTTTACATTTGTGTAAACATCTTGTGTAAGCATAAAGAATAGTGATAATGTGATTTTTGATGATTTAATGCCAATTCTATCCAATAGGATTATGATAACTGTTGTTATTAAAGAGCTAATGACACCAAAAAGTATCGATGCCAAACTCAGTTCAGATCTATTTGATTATACAAGATAATGAGCTAATCTTGAAAACATTATTGTCCTCATTTTGAACTCAAAGCTTTATAGTTAGCTAAAAATGTAAAAGATGACTGCTGAAGGGTTAGATTAGATCTTAAGATCCAGGTGCAGTGCTCCCAGATCCAAGGCTTCTCACTGATGAAAGCCACAATCTAGAAACTAATCTGAAGATATTGGATGAGTAGGTACAAGATAGGGATTTTATGAACAAACCTTTCTGCATCCATTGATTACTCTGGCTTGCACTGAGTGGTGCTACTGTATAGTGAGTTTTACCTCTGTATATTATTATTAATATTTGGTTAAATAGTATAATTTATATGCCTGGAGTTTTAGATGTAATTATATAAAAGATTTGAATACAGACTTTCAAACTCCTTCAGCTATCTGCTCTACCTTATACAACCAATACACATGACCACACACATGTAAAAAATTTAAACTATCTTCAATATATGTATTTTGTGCTGAACCAGTGTGAAATAAATATATTGGATATCATTTATCTTTTTCACATGTGTGTGGTCATGTGTATTGGTTGTATGAGATAGAGCAGATAACTGAAGGGAGCTCTAAAGTCTGTGTTCAAATCCCTTATACAATTACATCTAAAACTCCAGTTATATAAATTATACTTTGTATTCAATCAAATATTATAGATTCAGCCTGTATCCTGCCCATCCTCTATTTTGTGTATTTAAATGAATAAGATTCCATACATGAGGGTTCAGAGTGACTTAAAGTCAACATGGACATTACTATAATATTGGTACCAATAAGAGATTTGGGTGTACTATCATTAGATTTTCAATAGTATGGATGACTGAAAAGTTGGAGGGTGGAATAGATTGAAGCCTTCCAATTAAAGTTCGAGGATTTGCTATCTTAATATACACCAATCACTGATTATATATATATGGGAAATGATGATCTGGACCAACTGATGAGTGCTGGTTCAGCATGAAATATGTATATTAAAGATCATTTACTTTTTATACATTATGTGGTCATGTGTATCAAGGGAGCTTGAAAGTCTGTGATCAAATCCCTTATATATTATTATGATTCAACAATAATTTTTATTTATCTAAGCTATTATTATTATTATTATTATTATTATTATTATTATTATTATTATTATTATTATTATTATTATTATTATTATTATTATTATTATTATTATTATTATTATTATTATTATTATTATTATTATTATTATTATTATTATTATTATTATTATTATTATTATTATTATTATTATTATTATTATTATTATTATTATTATTATTATTATTATTATTATTATTATTATTATTATTATTGTTGTTGTTGTTGTTGTTGTTGTTGTTATTATTATTATTGTTATTATTGTTGTTATTGATGTTGTTGTTATTGTTGTTGTTGTTGTTGTTATTATTATTATTTAGAAAGCCAATGAATTTTATGGTTTCATTTTTTCATCTCATATTAGATCTTTCCCAATCATATGTTTGTATTGTCCTAATCTATTGGTATTCCTGCTTTTGTTGATTGCTACAACAAATTTTATGCTCTCATTCTCTTATTTCAAATTAGGTCTTTCCCAAAAATGTTTATCATATATTTGCATTACCCTAATCTATTTGAATTTTTGCTTTTGTTGATTGCTATACTTATACTTTGGATTCTTAAATCTTTATAATAATGTCAGTAATATCAGGTTAGATTCACTTTTTATATTACTGCTACAGTATCCTTTTCCATACTCTTTTGCATATAATAAGCATCTTATTTTTGGAATTCAAAGACTATATGTAGTGATTAATTTTTTTTATATATATTATTATTACTAAATGTATATTCTATGACTGTTTTCATTTTTAACTTTTATTAGAAATGCTTACATATTTTTGATTTCAAGTCATCAGAGATTATTTCAAAAATATTTAAACAATATACATAATCACTATTTATCTCAGGTCTTAACTTTTTTTAATCTAAAACTTCAAAAATTTCTTTCTGCAAAAAATAAATTTGGGCCATTTAAATTACCTTAATGTGCATCAATTTTGATTTTGAATTTCCAGTAATTATTTCTAACTTTATTAATAAAATAGTGGAATTTTGTTGCCATAGAAATTACCTATATTTAAAAATTTAATGCAAATAAGGTAATAAGTATGTAATCATTTGCTTGTAAGGTCATGTAATATTTGAGCTCTCAAATGATTGGTTGAATACAGCAATTTTATTTAGTTGATTAAACTGTTTATTTTTTCTACTTTTTTCCAACTAGGTTTCAACAGCAGAATCTATTATTACTCTACTATTATTCCAAATTGCAAAGAACCATCTAATTACTGATACATTACATGTGTTGATAATTCAAACCATGCAGAATAATCAGTATGCACAACAGTGATAATTTATTACATAATTTTCAAAGTTGCACATTAGTGATTGTATTTCATAATGAAGCTCAATATGGTTTGATATTAATAATAATAATAATAATAAGTAATAAATACTTCTAACTTGTCATAATACAAGAGTGTCCAAAGAAGATTTGATTTGTCTCATAATAGATACTGTTCATGGTTTAAATGCATCATCCATTAAGTTGGATATTTACCAATAAAGAATAGTGTGCAGAATAAACTGGTCAAAAGAATTTCTGGATGATTTAGATGGAAAATTTAAAAATAACCACAAGATTAGTGCTTTAAAAAAACTACATAAATTATGAAAAGTTATCCAGATATTAACAACATTCTGGTAATATGTCCAAGAGACTAATGTAACAAATAACATCTCATAAAAGATAATTAGTAAACTATTCATAAAATAATAGCTGAATAAGTGCTGAACTATATCAGTAGATTAAGTTTAGGTTGTCAGTATCAAATAAAAGTTGTAACCTCATTGGTAAATCTGGGGGATCTTCTGTGTAGCTCTGCTATTGTTTCTATTTGATGAAACTCAGATAAATAGTTGATGGTAATTCATATTCATATCTACTTACAAATTATTTTTTCATCATAACAATGTCTGTTCTCATATTGTGATTATAATGATTGATACTATTCAGATGTAAAGTTAGAGATTATTTCACACACATTGTGCAATTCTCTTGTTATAAATGAATGTTTTTGCATGATCGAAAGTTTTAAAAAAGCAGAGCACAAATAAACTTTTCCTTTGAATGAGTTGAGGCTATTATAATGATAATTTTTTTTCTAAGAAGATCAATAAATTTCTTAAAAACAAAAATAAATCTTAATAAACAAAGCCAATCTGTTCTCACTGAAATTAGGCCATCCCTTATTTCAAAATTTTAAGCAATTCACTTTTATACTCTTGAATATAATAACAGAGCTAAAAATGTAATTTTAATACAGATAATAAATGGTATTAAAAATTATTATCAATTCTACTCTTTCACATAGTCATATTTAAATATCTTGATAGTAAATATAATCATAACAATAACTTTAATAATTTAAATAATTATATATATGAATGCCTATCACAACGTATAAGTAATAAATTCACTTCAATGGGTAATAAATATATACATACATTCACATGTTTATTTAAATGTTTATATTATAATTGTTGGATAACGATATTCTTAACTGCTTGAGAGAATATGCTAAAAAGTTTAATGTTTATTTTATGTTTTGTGTTTAATCAAATCTTAATAACTCAGATGGACATCACCAGGTTTTTTCAGAACCTAGAAAATGATTTAGATTGTTTAAACCCCAATCTTCTTGAAAAGATACCTTCTATTTTGAGATTTTGTTGATGTATTAAATGACATTATAGGCAATAGATTCTTCTTTAACACTATAAAATAAACATAATATAAAATAAATTATACTATTATCTTTAAAGTTGTTTTTTTTTTTACCGTTTCTCCTTTTCAGTTCACAACCATCACATAGCATAATTATTTCCAACATATATCAGGAGATCAGATTCTTTCTAATGTATGTATTGAATTAAACATCAACAAAGAAAAGACATATAAAAAAACATTTTTTTGAGTATCACACTAAATTTATTAATATATAAAATTATTTACAATATGACAATTGGCTGATGAGTCTATATCATCTACTTCAATTTAATATAACAACTATATAAACTTTCCATACTCATAGTAGGTATTTTAAATAAGCTTAACTTTCATTTATACATTGTTTATCTCTTTTTTGAATTAATTGATTTTCAATTTTAAATACTAATGTATTTACTCTAATACTCATTATATGCTATGGTTTCTTATTGCATTGCCAAATGTATACCATATAATATTAAATTGTCCATTCACTGTAGGAGATATGAAGTTCTGAAGAAAATTGATTGCTGAGGCAATCAAAACTGTAAACTGTAAAAAAGGGTGGTAAATAAAGCATTAACAGTAGTAAAGTGAATGAACAATTTAGTATTATATGGTACTCATTATATGGTTGACTCTACGGTAATTAATGTTGTGAGAACATTACATATACTATTGGAAAATTTAACTTACTTGGGTATATGTTTATGATTTGAAAATATACTGTTTTGGAAATGAATTTTATCCTTGGCATTTGACACATTTTCTCATTTTTGGTATGATTTTATAATAATAGCTTTAATTTTTTTTTAATCATTTCAGAACATCGTTTTAACTGTATTGTCTATATTGCATAACAGAATCAACAGATATTAGATAGTATATAGGTGTAATTAAACAATAAAATTACTAGAAAACATAGACCCACATCATGAAATAATATTCTCTAAATCAAATCAAATATATAAGTCTAGAACTTTAATCAAAAATGCAAGCCATATATTAAAATATCCTCATAAAGATATATATAGTATGATTATAACTATATGTGGGGAAAATATAAAACATTTAATCAATAATCCAATATTTAATTTTATTAACTCATAAATTTAAGTTGGGTTTATGGTACAGGGCTACAATAACTGGCTACAAATGCAATTACAAATAATTCCAAAGTAAATTCTTCTCTTAACATGAATAAATAGACGTGGCTAACAGTAAGTATATTCGGATTCACTGACAAATAAATAATAGATAGTTACATTTTAATTCATATTATTCCATAAAAACAATACATATGCAACTCTGCACGTAATCTTTTAAATCACTTTGTTATCATTTAACTATGATTAATTCAAATCTGATACAATACCAATGATAAATTATAAATGATTACTGTTATAAAAATAAACTTTATTTCATTTAATTAAAAGCGAATCATAAATAATTTAAGATATTCCCAATATCAATATAAATTTTCAAAATTAATAAGTCAATTCATTTCCAAAAGCAGGCACTTAATGAATTGAAGAATGCATTAGGTGTACATTCACACACACATTTTTTTTGCACTAACGTTAACTTAATTCTATTTTAGAAATTATAGCATTTATTTAATCTTAACTAATTTTTAATACACCTAGAAAAATAAATCTTTTATTTGTAATCTATTCGACAGGTTCATTTTTATTTAAATAACGTTCTATTTCTTTATATATAAAATTATCTTCATACCTGTTTATGAAGCAATAATTTCTGTCTAAAATTCATAAAGCAATGTATAAGATAATACATTCCAAAATATTTATTTTCTTTATTTTAATATTTATTTGCCAGCTACGATTAACTTATTACCTAATATTATTAGTGGCATAATTACTTTCTGATTTCTCTTTTCTTAGTAAATCTCCATTAAACTTTTGAAATGTATTTTGGCAGAAAATATGTACAATAAAAAGATTATTGTATCAAATAATGAATCAAAGGTTATAAACATATAACTTAAACTAAGAAAGCGGGGGGAAGGGGGGAGTTGCATCTATAATATGTTGCTAAATCTTTAAATGATTGATTCCTTTTCTTTTCTAAAGTTTCAGAAAAAAAACTCTGTATAATATATATATAAATAACTTACAATTTGCTATGTAGCTTAAATTTCCAGGTAATCTTTGAATATTCATTTAAATCATCTTTGAATTTCACAGTATTTAAATATTATTGACAATTTTATATTACAGTCTTGTAAATTTTATTATGCAAAATACTTAACTTCAAACTCGGAAAGAATAATAAAGGAAAAATAAAAGTATATGCTATCAACTTAAACTAAAGAAATTTTGTTAATAAGAACTCTGAGACAGAACAACAGCTATTGGCATAATGTAAAATTTATTTACAAATTTTCTTTTCTTTTTTAAACATGATTGGGTGTGGCATTTGGAAAAAAAAATAGCTGCTCGAATATCATAAAGTTTGAGAATTTTAATGTTTTTTTTTTGTTTATTTACATTTTTGTTTGTTTATTGACACTTTTCTTTGGATAATATATAATTGAAATCATGTAATTAGATACAGTATAGTTAGTGGCTGGCTACATTGGACTCTTGGTCTTATTATCAGTATTCTTTTTTTTTCTTTTTTTAATGCAAAAATTATTTGCCACTTCAAAAATCTTGGTGTTCTTCAAGCTTACTTAAAATTCTAATTTAATTTGCATCATAGTATAATATTTTTTCTTTTTTTGTCATTAATAAATTAAATTTTGTTTTGGTTATACTTGCTCCCTGTGTAAGAATATACAGTCACATTATTGGTTTAATAAATAATCATTTCCAGACTAACAATAGCAACTCTTTTTATACAGTAATGTTACTCAATGGAAGCCATAGTAACCAATGGATGCTAAAAGAGATTTTGATACACATATCTTTTAGCATTTGTCATGTTTGTACAAATATGCACATTGCAATGCAATAATTATAAATTATAAGTCTTTTTGTACTCCAGAAAAAGTAAGAAAAATATATTAGAGAAATATATTTTTTAGATCACTAACTGATAAGAGTAAAATTAATGAATCTTTCGATAAAGGAATTTAAGAAAAGCGAATATTGTATAATTAAATCAGATAGAAAGTAAAAAGCTTTAATTAATCATTAAATTTGCATAGAATTTAACAATGGAAAATATTTGTGATAAGAAAATTGCATTTATAAATACCAAGAAATATTTGCTAATTACAAATATTTCTTCATACAATAGAAGTGGAATCGATTTATTAAAAACACCAAGAGGAAAATAAGACTGAAACAAGCAAGAATAAACCCTGGATTTCCAGAGGTTAAACTGTGGGAATAAATAGCATGTGCAGTAAAGTGTGTAGTTATCATTCCAGTGGATTTACTAAGTAAACTGTTAGTGAGACATTTTAATGGACAGTAGCTGAAAGAAGCTTAAGTGATAGGGCAGCATTCTAGGGTCAAGTCAATATGATCATGAGCAGCAGTGAATGAAGAAAAAGAACTCCATTAGTTTGATGAATAGAGCCAAAGTGTTTTGGAAATTGAGGCTAAAGAAAACCATTCAGAAAACAATTATGTGCTTCATGGGATTTGAATCATAAGTGAACTACATATACTGTATTGGAGTGTGTCAATAACTTTTCACTATTAATAATAATTCATCATTATTCCAGTTTGTATCTAAATTTCATTTAGTGATTTATTTGTTGGTATTCTGAGTGCCTGCATTCAAATACACAACATCATTCATAGGTTACTATGGCTTGCACTGGGTGGCATAACTGAAAGGGGAGAGTTTCAATTATTTTAACAGATTGTGTAAGCATAAGAAATGGTTATGTGATGTTTTAGAATTTTCATTTCCAGATTAGTAAACTTAAATAATTTAAAGAATATGAATAAAATAAATTATACTTAAAAATGTAATTTAAATAAACAAACATATTTTTGTAGCACAACTTTATCTAGACAATCAGGCAAAACTACACCATGTCATAAAAACTGACATTGACCTATTATGGTTCCCAAAGATCAATCATCAATCAGAGAATATAAACAGTTCTTCAATGAGAAATTGAAGGTTTACAAATATATTAGTGTTTCTTTTGTTTATGGAAAAGTAAGCCCTGGGGTAAAAAAGTTCCTAGAACTCTTCTGGAATATCTGTAAAAATTAAAGAGTGTTATAGATCAAATGGAGTTCATTATTATTAAAAGTCTTCAGGGAAATATTGCATATATTTAACTCCAATAATAATTAAATTATAGTATGAAGTGCAGTTATATAATTGTACATTAGAATAGTGACACTTGAGGCATGTAAGACTGCAAAATTGGGCTATATTACTGTACATATTATGTATTAACTTAATTTAGTATCCCTTAATTAATTTCACAATATATGGCTATTACTAAAATAGATTATATATACATAAAAGTAATATTTAGATATCAGAATCTAAAGATAACTATGGTTCAAGTGCCCATAGCAGTATGATACTTATCTAGCAGTATTGGAATTCACACTGTTTTTGAAGGCAGCATATGTACACTCATCTGTCTAATCTAGCCAGATTAATCTGAGACTTTTCAATGTAGCTAAGCATTGCTAGGTAACTACTTAAGACTACTAATATATGGCTATCTAGTTTGGCTATGGATTTAAAGTAAAATTTGTTTAAAAACTAAAAATGTTTTAAGATTTACTTAATAGATTCAAAACCAAAGCTTTACTGGTAGATGGATACCCTAACCATTATATTATGAAGTGAATATAGATGTTGCAAACTTATAAATTAAAAAAACAACAAAACCTTTTTAACAAAATAGAACTATATTTCTGACGGTGTTGATTCCATTGTTATCTTTATCTTGTTAAAAAGTAGCAGAAATGTACCGCGACATGATCCATCTAATAACGAAATTATCAGAAATGGATTTATATTTTTGTACCTGAAAACTGGTTGAAGATGTCGGCAATAAGATTTAACGAAATAACAATTATGTATCATTTGCGATAGTTTGTGACTTTATCAATAGATATGATAAAGTAGTTTTGTTGTTTCAACAATAATATTTAGCCAAGCATTGGTGGTCGAGAGATCGGCGAGGTCAGCGCAGCTGCTTAACAAGCAGTTGTCCCGGGTTAGCGGGTTCGCTTCCCGGCCGATGCTATGACACATGAGAAAAAAAACAACAATAATATTTATTAATACTTTGGGTTACATAGCGTTATATAGCTTTGATTATAATAATTACAGGTGAAATCATGTTGTACAGATTTTTATATGGATTAATTTTAAGGGTTACATTAATCAGGTTGCAAAGTATTATTACTATTTTTTTTACAAATGTTACTACTAGTTTAGGATGTAGATATCATTAAAGTCTTAAAAAAACCAGTTTCATAAACTTTATTATTATTAGTTCAATATTATTAAGGATTGTGTTTTTAGGCTTGATGATTTGCTCATCATCAATACTTCTTTTAAACTAAATAATGACGTAATTTTGTCTGGCTTTGTGAGTTACGGAAGAATTATCCATATGAAAATTGCCTTTCTACATACAACTGAGTCTATTACTTTTTTAAAATCACATAAAATATTGTTTGAGAGAAGACATGTAGTTTTTTTTTTCCTCATGCGTCATCGTATCAGCCGGGAAGCGAACCCGCTAACCCGGGACAACTGCTTGTAAAGCAGTCGTCGCTGACCTCTCGACCACCAATGCTAGACAGAAGACATATAGTTTTATAGTGACTAAATTACTAAGTTACAACATTTATTTTAATGAAAAACATAATATATATTAACACACTTTCTTTTTTTTTTTTTGTTCATAATTTAGGAAGCAATTTCCTATATATATATTTTCCCATATGTCATAGCATCGGCCGGGAGGCGAACCCACAACCGTCTGCAACCAACTACTTGCTTGCAAGGCAACTGCAATGACCTCTCGGCTAACAACACTTGACAATTTCCTATTTCAAACCCAAAACTAACTAAAAAAGTTAAGACATTGTTGCAAAATCAAAATAAATTAAGGAATTTAAAACAAACATTTTAAAGCAAAACATAGTAGTAATTAGAGACATTTCTTTTTAAAAGATTAATTCAAAATATAGCTTTTTAATTAAATTAATATATTTTTATTTTTAAATATTAATAATAATACAAAATAATTATTACTTGTGCCGCGTGATTCTCTGATCTCGTAGGTTTATGAATAAAATAAAAATATATATAATACTAAAAAAGAACAACTTTGATCGAACAATTCTTTCTAATTCTTCTTATCGAATGTGAACGTAATTTTAAAAAAAAAATTGTGGCGCTTGGGTTTAAGTCTTTAAACCAGGTTTTTTTTTTTTTTGAAGTTTTATTGAT
This sequence comes from Epiperipatus broadwayi, assembly GCA_028023455.1. Lineage (NCBI taxonomy): Eukaryota > Metazoa > Onychophora > Udeonychophora > Euonychophora > Peripatidae > Epiperipatus > Epiperipatus broadwayi. The sequence goes on from JAQFVV010012396.1 coordinate 11,682,631, forward strand.
TAATTACAAACGCCAAAATGTTGCACACGCCGCCTCATTACCGCTTTGGTGTTATCGAGTAAGAATTTTCAATTGCTCTATTTTATTTACGTTAATGCTATTAAAATTAACAGTTGGCACCTTAAAAAGATTTAAAATTTAAAAGCTGTTAGTCTATTTACAAAAATAGTGTTTTTAATAATGAGATTGAATATTATTTATATCTATGTCTGTATTTCCATCAACACACTTCTCTGATATGCATATTTATAAAACCACACACACACAAATTAAAAAGATAATCGCCAGATGAAATGTGCACTAAATCCTAAAAATTCAGCTCTAGGTTCAAAACTTTTCCTTGATAAAGGATTTAAGCCAAAAACTAAAGATTTGGATAGGAAAGTACTTTATATGAATTTAATCTACATTTAGCATGTATTTATTCGAGTTCATAATAGGTGGCAGAGGTGGAATAAAATAGTTAGCCCTTGAATATATATGTATTTTTATAATGGAGAGTATTTAAAAATATTTACGTTCAGCTATTAAAAATTATATAATTCAATTACTGACTTCAAATGTAATTAAAATATAGCTCTTTATATTATAACAAGCAACCCTTAAGCTATTCACAATCTCAACCTGTAGTCAAGGCAACCTCCTTTAACAATAAATATGGTATCACCTTTATCTATGGTCTGATATGTTTCTATAGACACTAAAGATTGCAACTTGACGAAGGAGTGTCAGATTAATAATGCAAAGAAGTTATCATTTTTATTGTTAAAGGAGGTTGCCTTGACTACAGTTTGAGATTGTTGATAGCTTAAGGGTTGCTTGTTATCACCTACATTTATAAACCTATTAGCCTTGGGTAATTGGCTTTATTGTCTTAGCTCTTTATATTGTATTAAGAAATACCATTTAAAATTTTGACATTTTTGCTATTTGTTTATCTCACTTGGTGAGATGTCAAGTCACATTATTGAAGTGAACTGTTATACAGATCAATTACATATTGTTCAAAGCTAGACTTTTTTTTATTACTTTCTTCAGGAATTTTCTTCTTTTTTCATTACTCTTGCCATTTACTTAAACTACTCTAGATGTGCTGCCACTTATTAGTGCACATGGACATCTATATTATGATATATATAAAGGACCGCTTTGTTTATGCTAAATTTACTTTATTTAGAATCCTAAATATTAATGCTAAAATGAACATAAACAAACATACAATGTTTTACATCATGAAAAATGGAAACAAAGAAAACTCATTAAGCTGTTTTCTTTTCCTAAATTTATGTGTGGAAAAAACGTTTTTCTGTATAATTGTATGTGTATTATTTTTGTAATTGCTAGTGTATATTGATATTATATTATTTTTATATGTTCTGTAATAGAATAGATATGCCTAAGAAATAGATAAGCAGGAGACAATTATGAATATTATATTATTTTTATATATTCTGTAAAAGCATTGTTAGACGAGAGGTCAGCACAGCCGCCTTGCAAGCAAGCAGTTGGTTGCAGACGGTTGTTGCAGGTTTGCCTCCCGGCCGATGCTATGACATATGAAAAATAAAAGATATGTCTAAGAAATAGATAAGCTGGATATAATTATGAATATTCTATTACATACACCTACATATTCATGTCAATATTTATGACTATCTACATATTACAACTATTCTATAGTATTTCTGAGACAGAGCTTTTTTGAATTTATTATATATAAAATGACTATTATATAAAACCCAAATAATTTCAAATTATAATTATTTAGTATACTTTATTAAATGTTTAGGTTACTTTGTTGTATGCTTACTTAGAGTCTACATTTTTTTTAAAAAAATATGTCACAGTTTGGAACCCTATTTTTTCTTATGAATTTCCTAGCTGTGCAAATCAAACAAAATATCTAAGGATAGTTTAAAATATTAAATTATTTTGAGGTATTAGATAAACAATTTTTTAAAAAATAATTAGTTCATTATATGGCATAGGTCTCTCCAATAGACCCTTATAGCGGCACAGTGGGGGAGAAATGAGACTCTCCATGCTTAACAATTGCTGGCTGCTAAGGTTTGTGTGATTTTCAGTCTTGTTTTATTCTCTAGCTAATAATAGTTAGATACTATTTTCCTGACTAACATTGAATGATTAGTTAGGTTGGCATTATGATATTTACTTATATGCCCACCAGCATAATTACAGAGACATTTTATATATGTACTTGAGGAAAGTTTGTAGTGTAGATTATGTATATAGACACTTTAATATTAGACCTGCTGTGATGAAACTCAACTTTAACCCTAAACCTAACCTTAAAACTAATCCTTACCCTAATCCTAATCCTAACTCAAACCTAACCTTAAGCCTAATCTTAGCCCTAAACCTAATCCTAACTGTAAACCTAATTCTAAACCTAGCCCAGTATGGCTGTGATATTTCACAGCAAATCTAATATTAAAATAGGTAAAAATATTATAGATATGTTTATTCGGATGTTAAAAATGATAATAATAATAATAATAATAATAATAATAATAATAATAATAATAATAATAATAATAATAATAATAATAATAATAATGATGATGATGATGATGATGATGATGATGATGATGATGATAAAATAAAATCCAATGGTTAATATGGATTCTTGTCAGGAGATCATTCAATAGGTTTGAGTATCAAAATGATGGATTCAGTTAGGATCAATGAAGAAATTTTTAATATTATAAACTATTGCACTTATCTGTCGAAAAAAATAGTTTTTCTTTCCTCATTCATCAAAATACATTTCAAAAATAATATGGACGCAACAATTTAATAACATTAATTAGTTTTTTTAATTAATTTTATTTTTTGTTACAACTTCAGGCTAAAACATCTCTGGTGTATTTTATAAAAGTTCGATCCCAAGATTTATTTTTGTATAATGTTACATATTCTTTTTGATATCCCATCTTAAGTAGATTTTTAGTAATGTTACATGTACCTCCTACCTCCAAATGTGTGTTTAGCAAACTATCAATCAGACTTTAAAAGTAAAATGTGAAACTGTCTAACACACTGGTCTACTTACAATTAAATTCAATCATTATTAAAATAAAGACATTAGATATAAGCATATTATATAATAGACTTACTCATAGAAATATTCATTTTAATGTTTTTTTTTTCATGTGTCATAGCATCGGCCGGGAAACGAACCCGCGAATCCGGGATAACTGCTTGTAAGGCAGCTGTGCTGACCACTCGGCCATCAACGCTTGACAAATTTATTGTATTGTTTATCACAAAACTTTATAGAACTCTACTGCCTCTACACATAGATTTGAAAGCTTAGACTGTTGTACTTTCATAGTACTTATGATGAGCCACCTCTATAAAATAATTTTTAGACCACCTTTTTTTATGTGTGATCATATTAATATAAAAAGTGTTTAAGAATTTTTTCCCCACTATTATCTCTAAGTCATAATCATTTGGATGTAAGCAATAAACGTTTAACCAGTAAGATGATACCAGCAAGAAGAATTAATAAAATTTATTAGAACTATAGAATGAGCATAGATTATTTTTTGGCCTATACTATAAATTTCATCCGATCTGATAATTCATTATCTTGCTAGTGAGGAAATAATTTTTGCATTGATTTTTGTCTAACAAAAATGAAAAATAAATATTGCTGATTAAGATGAAATGTTGTACCTTTTATTATTAATGAAGAAAAAGTCAAAACATTAAAAAATAAAGATATTTGATTTCGAAGAAAGATCTGAAATTTCCAAAATAATAGTCTCCCTTTCTAATTAATTAATAAGAATGGACAAATTTAAGAGCTATATCATGATGTATAAAATTTTCAGTTTATAATTTTATCAGTATGGCTTTAAAATGATAAATATAAAGCCTGTCTATTAAAGTTTGAGGAATTGCTATCTTAATATAAAATCGAGCACTGATTGTATATATGTATAGAAGATTATGATCTGGCCCAACTTATGAGTGCTGGTTTTGCATGAATATTGGAATAATGTATCTTTTTCGCATGTGTGTGGATGAATAGACTAAAAAATTCTGAGTTCAAATCCCTCTACATATATATTTTCTTAATGCCTTATCGATATTGCATAAGCAGAAATAACAATACAAGACAATATCGATGGTGATTAATAGCAGTTGAGTCATCAAAATATTACAAATTATATAAAATAAAACAATACCATTTACTAAGCTGATAATTTTCTGTGTAGACATAATTTCATTCTATGGTGATCAGGACTTCATCGACTATTACTTTTTTTTTCATATGTCATAGTATCAGCCGGGACGTGAACCCACAACCGTCTGCAACCAACTACTTGCTTGCAAGGCGGCTGCGATGACCTCTTGACAAACTATTATTTAATAATTAAAATACTAAAGTTTTGGATGTTGTTTGTTTATATATATATTGAACCGGGTGGGAGTAGATAATATAAAAGAAACCAAGTGAAGATGAATAATCTTAATAAAATATTGTGAAAAAAAAATTGTTTTGTTTCTTTAATAAAAAAATAAATATTACAAAATTATTTATTATACCTCGATCTACTCCAGCTGCACTTTAGTATTGCATTACACTGATCCCTCAGGCAGAGAAGCACAATACCAAAGCTACCTATAGCTAGACCGAAGTTACACAAGGTACAACTTACGACCACCTTTCTAAGCTACAGAACTTCTCAGCTGCTAAATTCAACCCCTGTCATTCAAGGCACTTTATTTGTTTTGAAATAAACTTCAGGCACCAGTTAATTACAGATGTAATTAACATGCCCTGAATGATGGATATTAATTCAGTGCTTGATTAATTCCAAACTAGCTCAATGGAAGCATATTATAATAACAAGCTTTAATAGATTCTTTACCAAGTGATAATTAGTGGTAGGGGTAAAAGAATTGATGGACAAATACTAAATTTCCAAAATAATTTATTTTTTAAATACTTTAAATTAACTTATGACCCAATTTATCATCCCTTCCCTGAATAAAATAATAATTCCATATAATATAACAGGCATACATATTTTATATAAAGCATGAAATATATATATATGATGCACACACATTCTACCATAAGCTATTTATTTGTATGATTCGGATAGTTCTATAAATATTTGTTGATTACATTAACCTGCACATAAATAGTTATTTTATGCTAGTTATAGAGTTCACTTAAGTTGACTCTGGATATCTCAAAGATTGCAATGGCTATAGTAATAAATTAATGTTACACTAGGAATGGGAATAATGAAGAAATTAATATTGCCTATAGGTTTTTCAGGTACACATTTTTCTAGATTGACATCTGCTTTCTTTCTCCTCTAAAGAGTGTATGTTACCAACTGACTGGAATTTTAGATAGATGACTGTGGTTACTTGCAGCATTTCAGTCTGGCAGATAGATGTTTGAGGGGCTCAGGTTATTAGATATTCATTGTGGCTAATTATAGAGACTTTCAGAATATTCTAGGACAGTCAGAGACTGGAGTACAACAGTATACTTCTGATTAGCAATGGATGGTTTTCTTGGCATTCACAAAAATAAGTTTCATTTGCACAGACTGGAAATTATAGTAGGTATACCACAAATAACACTGCTAAAAGAGATGATGATGAGTTTTTTCAGGCCTATTTATATGTGGTCCTCTTATTGTTATTATCCATTCAAATCAATTTGATTAAATTTTAAATTAGTTAAATTTATTAATTAAATTCCCATTGTCTCTTAATTCACATTCCTTCTTAGATTAATCTAACTGTGGATAAGATTTAACTTTTTTGATTATGGATGATTCATTTGTCATATGGCCTCATGGCATTGATGCCTTAAATTCTTTTCTCGTTTTTATAAATAATTGTCATCCAAATATTAAATTTACTATGGAAGTTTAAAATAACAGATTGCTTTCTTTTCTAGATGTTTTAATTGCAAGAAAATGTGATGAAACATTATCAATAGCAGTTTACAGAAAATCCACCATTACAAACAGATATCTTGATTTTAATTTTCATCATCATCCTGCACAAATTTTTTCTGTAGCAAAAAATCTTTTGAGTAGAGTTTATAATTTATCTGATAAAGAACATCTTACTCAAGAAATAGATCTTACAAAAAATATTCCACTTTCTGATAATTATAATAAAAACATCATATGTAAGGCTTTACATAACATTAATACTAAAAAGAAAGAAGAGGATACAATTGACAATTCCTCTTTTAATAGAGTAATTATTACTTTATATTAAAGAGGTTACTGATAAAATCAGTAGAAGACTACCTTGTTTTAATATAAAGACTACTTTTTCTACTGGCAAAAAAATTGATTTTTTATATAAATCTAAAGACAGAATATTTTTGGAACATCAAGGAGTTTATGAAATTTCATGTTTGCAGTGCTCAAGAAACTATGTGGGTCAGTCTAATAGATGAATATATGTCAGAATTAAGGAATAGAGAAATGCTTTTAATCAAAAAATTAGCACATCAGTTTTAACTTTCCATTTTTTAGAAATTGGTCACAAACCTGATTTTGACAATACAAAAATACTTGTTAATTTGGAAAGATGTGATTTAAGAACCATGAGAGGGTCAATTGAAATATTAAAGAGACTTACTGGTTTAAATAGGGCTGATGAAGCACAACGTATTCCAGCTATATGGAAACCTCTCATTTTATTTAATATTAATTTAAAATTAATAGGTCAAAAAACTGAGGGAAATAAACATTTTGATAAGCCTCATATTGTGAATGCTGAACTACTTCAAGTTGAATCTCATCTTGCACTGAGTCGTGTTATTGTTTGAGATCTAACAATTTTTTTTTCAAAAGTTAACCTTAATAATGGCGATTGCTAATCCATCGAAATATCAGATTGTAATGCAAAATAATACTTGTTTTTTCCCAAAAATTATATATATATATACAATATTTTAGTAAATTATATCATATGTATTGTAATATTAAATGTCATACTTTTATTTCAACATGCTTCTTTGGGTTTTAGTTCTATGGCCAACAGTAGGTATATAAATCCATTCAAGCCTCTTCCAACATGTCCATTTCTAGTAAAACCTGGACCTCCTCCAGAACCAGAATATTGCTATGTTCCAGCATGTATGTGTTGTGAAAAAGAAAGAGTCTATCAAAAACGTAAAATGATTCCAGGTTATGGAGGTAATTATTGCAATTTGTGTATATGTGATTGTATAATATTTTGAATAATTAATGAATAATATAATTCACATGATATTTTTGATGAAATTTAAATAGCATTTTTAAGATTAAATAACTTACCTTTTTAGACTAAATAAATAACCCAGATTTATAAGCTCCCTATATTCATCCACTCTATCCAATATAACCAATACACATGACCACATGCATGTGAAAAAAATCTCTAATATACATATTTCATGCTGAATTAGCACTCATCAGTTGGTACAGATCATGAACTTTCACACACACAAACATATATATATATATACATATAATTAATGCTTGGTTTATATTAGGATTCATACAATTTAATGGGAAGGCTTCTGCTCTCTACTCTCCAATTCTTCAGTCATTTATATCACTGAAAATCTGATGGTGGATGTTAATGTATTCATTTAAATATACAGGAGAGGGATAGTCAAAATGCAGGCTGAATATGTAATATTGGAATACAAGTATAATGTATATACTTAACCAAGATGTTATTAAAGGGGATTTGAACCCAGACTTTCAATCTCCCCACAATCATCCACTCTATCAAATATAATTGATACACATAAAAAGGGGATTTGAACCCAGACTTTCAATCTCCCCACAATCAGCCACTCTATCAAATATAATTGATACACATAAACCATATACACGTGAAAAATTAACTGATCCCATTATACATATTTCATGCTGAACCAGCACTCATCAGTTGGTTCGGATCATCGTCTCCCACATGTATATATAATCAGTACTCAGTTTGGAGAGTGCAGAGGATTGAAACCTGTTCATTAAAGTGGGTGGATTAGTTAACTTAATATAAACTAAACACTGATTATCTAATCTATATGTGTAGGAAATGATGATCCAGACCAATTTGTGAGTGCTGGTTCAGCATAAAATATGTATATTGGAGATCATTTATCTTTTTTATATGTATGTGGTCATGTGTATTGGTTATATTGGATAGAGTGGATGACTTTAGGGAGCTTGAAAGTCAGGATTCAAATTCCCTTTAATTACATCTAGGTTAAGTATATACATTATACTTGTATTTCAATATTATATATTCAAACTGTATTTTTCCCATCCTTCTTCTCTGTATTTAAATGGACATATTAAGGTCCTATATATGAGGGATTAGGTTGATTTTAGGCCAACATGGATATGATTATAATATTGGCATCACCAAGAGATTTGAGGATTCCATCATCAGAATTTCAATGATACCAATGGCTGAAGAGTTAAAGAGTGGAAAGGATTGAAGTGTGTATTTTCTATCTGAAAATAAACCGAACACTGATTCTATGTGTGGCGGAGATGATAACCCAGACCACATGTATGGGGTCATGTACATCGGTTATATTGGATAAAGTAGATGACTGAAAGAAGTTTAAAAGTCTGGGTTTAAATTCCCTTTAATAACGACTAAAATTCTAGGCGAGACTATTCAAATATTTTATATATAAAAATTTTAATATATATATATATGAATTTTAAATGTTGTTTGGCTAAAATACTTTATAAATAATTGATTTTTAATATATATTTTAAATCTGACCATTATATATATATATATATATATATTGAAGCAGTCGGATCTGAGTTCAATCCTAGCTTCATGACATCTAGCCATAAGCCCATTTTCAAACCCTAGTACTAACCTTGAATTTCCGATGCATTGGGGCTTTATACGTTCAATCCATGCTAATTTCCATAAAATCAAATGCGTATTAAAATTAATTAGTTTCAGATTTAAATTGATCAATTCTATTAATAAATTCATGATAGAATTATTCATGAATTTATATATTATAACTGCGTGGATTGTGCATATATATTTGTAAATATTTAAATATATACAATTGTTTAAAAGTTTCATTGCATCAGGAATGATTGATTTTATTTTTAAATAATTTGTTAAAGTTTAATGATTAAAAGCTACATTTTTTCGATAAGCTTTCAGATTTTCCCTTTCCAAAAACAATAGTTAAAGTTTTATTAATTAGAAAAAAAGATAAGGATTTTCTAATTAAAATCATTTTCTGATTTTAAGAATTCATTTTCTAATTAGAAAATGAATTCAAGTTAATGAGTTTGAAAGCCTTATTGAAGGAATGTATCTAAAAACAACCAGTGAATCTAAAAACATTGATAATAAAAGAAGCGCTAGCCTGAAGGCATCAGAGGACAGATATATAGCTCTGAAAATTTTGGAGGAAAAAGCCATCTTTGTTGTAGAGAAGTGCAGTAAACTCTGTGCATTTTAAATAGTGTTTCGATCATGGTAAGGGGCTAAACGTCAGGAATCTGGCTATCGGTTCCTGAAGTCCCCTGAAAATCTTCAATGGAGCTGCTAAATTCTTTCCGGACAAATCAGGCTGCCAAAATCAAATAAAATGCTGTTCAAGTAATCAATCAAATGGTGCCTATGTTTTACCAACTCGGACGTGTGACCTAAGGGAACCAGTCCTGGAAGAAATGGGTAATATATTTCCATAATGAACCCTAAACCGTCTGGCCAGTTTCCGAACTTTACTTTACACTCCCTTTAAGAGCTCTTTCATTCATTTATAATGTAATAATACTCTGTGTAAAACCTTTAGAAAATGAATTCTTAAAATCAGAAAATGATTTTAATTAGGAAATCCTTATCTTTTTTTCTAATTAATAAAACTTTAACTATTGTTTTTGGAAAGGGAAAATCTGAAAGCTTATCAAAAGAATGTAGCTTTTAATCATTAAACTTTAACAAATTATTTAAAAATAAAATCAATCATTCCCGATGCAATGAAACTTTTAAACAATTATATATATTTAAATATTTACAAATATATACGCACAATCCACGCAGTTATAATATATAAATTCATGAATAATTCTATCATGAATTTATTAATAGAATTGATCAATTTAAATCTGAAACTAATTAATTTTAATACGCATTTGATTTTATGGAAATTAGCGTGGATTGAATGTATAAAGCCCCAATGCATCAGAAATTCAAGGTTAGTACTAGGGTTTGAAGTGGGCTTATGGCTAGATGTCATGAAGCTAGGATCGAACTCAGATCCGACTGCTTCATTTCTTTTCACTTCAAAAAAAACAATGAAAAAAAAATCTCTTTACTTATGCGTTATACATTCGCATAAGTGTACTCGACTAATTGGCAGACTCTGGGAGAACAGCATTAGCGTGAATATCATCTGTACAAACTACAAAAATTATACATGTCTCACTGCGATCATTTTTTTTTTTAATATTATCTAGTTTATAATAAGCTTATAATAAATCGGTCCGATAATCAAGTCTCATTTTCCCCATGGTCATGTCAGTCGGTCATCTGTATATATATCTGTCATTTAATGTTTGTCTTATTGTTTCCCTGGATCAGGTGGCACATATGGTTTTAACTTTTGATAATGGTCGTAGTCTTGGTCTTTTCTGGTTGGTGTCAAGTTCCCATAGTCTATTGCAGTCAAAAAGTCTATGGTCTTTTCTATTGCCATAGGGCACATCCCAAGCATGATTCTTTGGATCCATGGGGGTAAATGATGTCTGATCATCCGGATGATGTGTTGGTCCTCATATTTGAAGGCTGTTAGGGATTTGAATATGGTTACTTGCTGGATGAAGTAGGCTGCATATCCCTGTCTGCAGTTTTCTTGATACGTCTGAGTGTTCAGTCTATGCAAAATGCCCTCCTGCCTTTCTTCACTCCAATATTTTTTTAAAATGGTCTTTTCATATCCTTGGATCATGGTAGGTGGTTTTTTAATAGCTTCCACCATGCCTTGGCAGCTTCTCTTAAGTAGTGGCTGGCTAGGGTAACCTTTTCCTTTTCTGCTATAGAGTGCAGACAGAAAAATTCTTTAATGCTGTCTAGATGATCTATGGGCTTTTCTCCTGGGTCACCCCTAAAAATTTGAATTTCTACAGCAGATATAAGGGATGGTCTCTGCAAGTTCCTTAGACTCATTTCGGAGTTTATTGTCTGTTCCATTTCTACTTTTGATTTTATCTTACTAGTGGTCTGAACATCTTTTTTTTTTCCCTGTCTGTATTTAAATCAGTTTCTGCAACCATTTCTTGGTTTGACTCATATTTTCCACTGTCATCTTCTTTACTATCCACAACTTCTTTTGGTGTGGTCTGATCATCATTATTACTTCTTAGAGCCTTGTAAGTGTCTATTGCTGTATGATGCTTTACAATCTCTGGGTTGGTTTGGGTCCCTCATGTTTCCTCAAAGTTTAAAATCCTTTCCATCATCATCATCATTAGCTTCCTGTCTTCTCTCATTTCTCTGAGGATCGTATGAAAAGTCTCTCGATTGTCGTGATCATCTTTAGCCATCTTTCTGCTTTGATGGTTGCACTTTTTCCTATTGATCTGATTTTTAAAAGTGGTTTCTCGTTCACTGGAGGTGGTTGAAGGCGCATCACTATCGTCAGTCAATCTTTTATCTAATTGTTCTTCCATCTTTGAAAGTGAATAAATAATATAATAAACAATGTGAATCAAACTTATAGCACTCTCTGTATACTCAAATAATAATTTTTTTCTTCAGTACATTTAATTAGGTCTCTGACTACTGGTCCCATTGTCCCTATCTTCATTAACTGCTGCATATTATTTCCCCAATCTATGTAATCTGCCTTTTTTAGTTTAGTAATGGAAGCTAGAAGTAAACATACTGCATAAGACAAAACAGATGCAAATAAAATTAAAAAAATATGTGAAAAATAAATAGTAAGTCTAAATTTTAAAAGTATAAAATCATGAAAAAGCAAGTATTATGAAGAGCAATATAACAAAGTTAAAGAAGAAGCTGTTAAGTAATTGTTGGACAGAATAATTTAAAGTAACGAATGAAGGAGACAAATAAAAAAGAAATATATGACAAAAACGGGAGTTATAAATAAAAAGGGAAAATGTACTTAAAAAATAAAACTTAAGAAAATAAAGATACAGAAAGAGAATTTAAAAAAAATGGATAAAGATTAAAACATAGATAATCCACTTAAGGATGATAGCATATCTAAGTTTAATCCAAATTTTCAAATCTTTAGCTTTTCTTTTCCACAATACACCATAAAAGTTTTTTATTTCATAAATCTATCTCACATGTGGTCTTTTTCTGGATCTTTTACATTTGGATGGGTGGGGTACAGATTAAGACTTTAACTGTACATCTATTATCATATTTATCCCATCTCAGTTTGTTTTTTAATTTTTTTCAATGTTGTCATGTTTTTACCTGTATTAATTATATGAATAAGATATTTCTAGTTATAACTTCTAATTCTTGATTAACAACCTTTATTTTTTTTTGAAAAAATCAATTAATCATTGCTTTAATCTATTTAGTATTTATCTTTAGTTCTCATATCTTACTTTCATCTGATAACTCTTGCAATATTCCTGAAACTTTGGAGCATTATTAGCAAAAATAATCTCATCATCTGTCAAATCTAGATAATTTAATAATCTCTATTTAATTCTACTCTTTTCACTTATCATTTTAATCCACAAAATACTTCCAATAAAATTTTGTAAAAAGTTTTTGAGATGTGGAGTCACCCTGTCTTACATCCTTCTCAATATTCTTATTATCATTATGTAATCTAATCATTGCTGTTGCATTTTGATAATATTCTTCAGAATATAATAATATCCCAGTTCTATATCCTGATGATACAATATTTTAATGATTATAGACATGCTTATTGAATCAATGCCTTTTCAGAATCTACAAATCCAAAGCATAATGGCATTCCATATTCATTGGATAATAGAAATTTTGGAAATACATTAAATATAAAAAATATGATGAAAAGAGTAAATTGACCATTAAGGAGGGTAATAAATATATAGACAAGATAGAAACAGAAAAAAAAATCTTTAAATAATTAAGGCTCGAAGAGAATAAAGAAAAGAATAAATTTGATATGGATAGTAAAGAAATAACTGAGAATACAATTATAAATACAAAAGAAAAATTAATACAAGTTTTAACAATTAAAAATGGAAAAGTATAAAAATTTTAATGAATTGGCAGATAAAGTGAATTTAAGATTAGGGTGAAAGTCGTTTATCTTGTCATTGAATTGTTTTAATTTGACTGCAAGTGGAGATATTTTATAGAATTGAAAGATTACAAAAGTGAAGTTAGTTTTTAATGAAAGGAGAAAAATATTGCTGACTATACATAATAACAATTATGTTTAAAATTTCTCATAGCATCCCTAATAAATTAATGTATGAATGAATAATCGCAAAATATAGGGAAAATACAAAAAGGATCTAAAAATGATTTTAAAAAATCATGTTTTGCATTGACTCAAAGTGTAAGATGAATTATAGATGGAATTTGAAAGCATACTTTAGCTGTTTTACATAGTAAAAAAATGTTTTATAGTGATATAAAACTATTGTTAAAACAGACAAAACTCACTATATATATTGCCACACACAGCAAACTAGAATCAATGGATGCCAGAAGGTTTGTGCATAAAATCCCCATCTAGTGCCTACTCATCCAATATCCCCAGACTAGTTTCTGGCTTATGGCCTTCGTCAGTGAGGAGCCTTGGATCTGAAAGCACTACAAAGACACTGGAAAAACATTTGTTGCAAATATTGGGAAAATTATATAAGAAACATTATTTTGAATCAAGTAGGTAACAAATCAGATAAATTTTATATACGGTTGTCTGTTATCATAGGTACTGCTTATGTTATTTTTAAGGAAATTAGTAAATTACTAAGACTAAATACAGGATATGAAATGACTAATTCTAGTTGTAATATAAAAAGTACAGATTACCAGCATTATTTTTTGCAGATATATATTGAATTTAGTAAAGCAAAATCAAAGATATTAATTGTTAATATCCTTTTACTAGATGAAATAATTTCAATTGCAATGCTTGATTTTAATTGGTATTTTTCTTCACTACATCATTAAAATACATGAAGAAATCCCATTGAAATTATTATTTTTACATCTAAAATATGTGGAAATCTCATAATTTTGTATATATAATAGTAAAAAAATGAAAAGAATTCTTTAAAAAATTGTGAAAATGAAATGTAGGTAGAATTTTATAAATATTCATAATAAATTAATAGAAGATACGGATTATTTTGGACAGGAGGTGATTATATTACATGACGCCTCATTTCATGTCAGTACTATGTTATTATATAATGTTTTGAGGAAAATAATGTTAATAAGGTGCTCAGTTGTGACAAAAATGATAGTTTCATGAAACATATTGTGGATATCAAGTAATAATCATAAAAGATTATGATAATATCAATTGGAAGCAAATTTCTTTGAATACAAAATCATCAATATAATGTATATTATCTCATACTAAATGCATTTTTCTGATGTTTTTTAATATGGTTAAAGTATTTGAAAGTCGGGAATAGTTGTATTTTTTAAGGATCAAATTTTGTAAATGATCTAAGATTTATACAACTTAAAATTATAACACCAACCTATCTGAAATTAGATTAAGAATGTTTAAAAAACTCAAGATTCCATGATAATATCCCGTTTATATTGAGCAAAATATAAAAGAATAAGATATTTGGTGTGTTTAGTACTATGATAAAGCGGCAGATTTGGAAATCAAGGACCGTGGATCACATCTTCATTTCTATCACTTCTGAATCAACCTTCTTATAAATTCCCAAACAATATTCCATTTGATTTTCTTTAAATGAATAAAATCATTATTACATTTTAAAATATGGAGTATTATAAAAAGGTATTCATTTTAAAATATAATAATAATGATGATGATGATAAAACTATTTTGAAAAAATATATAAGCAGACAACTATGAGTGAAGTTAACTAAATAATATAAAACATTAGACAGGTAAAAATCCGTGTATGACAAAATAAAACAATTAATAATGAAATAGTAGTCATTCAAAAAATCGCGGCTGTTCTTGCATCAGAAAGGAACAAGTTGGGTTTTGATATAAGAACCATTAGTTCTTAAGTCCATTACTTCCTATACTAAACTACATAGCACTATTGATTGATTTATGGATAAATTACAAGCTTTTATAATTATAAAAATATATAATTTTTAAAAATGCAGATATTTGTATATAATTCTTACACTCTTTTTTTTCATTTTAAATTAGACGAAAGAATGGGTTGTTCTTATCTTTTTCTGCATTATAAAAATAATAGTATAATCAATCAACAAAAAATGTTTAGTTGTCAAGCGTTGGTAGCCGAGAGGTCAGCGCAGCTTGTCGCGGGTTCGCTTCCCGGCCGATGCTATGACATATGGGGGGGGGGAGGGAATTGTTTAGTTTTTTAAAGAAAGTAAAATATTTTTTTGTATAGATTGTACCAAGTTCTATCTTATTGATAATTATTAGTGCAGTCTATAAATGATCATTATTCAATAATAATGAAACAATTTAATAACCAAAATCATTTTATTATAATAAGTCCATTATCAAGCCAACATTTTAATTCATATATCTTCAAATAAAAACTGGATACAAATTAATTAAGCAGAAAAGGTTGTACTTAGCATAAGAATAGAAGATAAATTTTTAAAGAAAACTGGAAGTATGAGATTCTTAACTGTTTTTGATTATTAACATTCAGACAATGACATAAATCTATTTTTAAGGCTAATTAAAAATATCTTTTAACAAAGTTATTATTTTAATTATTGGATCAAATCTTTAAATTCTGTTTGTATAACAGTATTTTTATTTTTGTGATACGATACAATACAGGTAACTTATTTATGTATTGTTTACTTTTTTATTACTTATAATCTTTATTGGTAAACCAAAGAAACTCACTTCTTTAGTAGTATCTGTAATCAACTTAAATAATCAATAATTAGTAAATATTTTAATGCGTGTAAATTTCCATCCATATTCTAGTTTATGACTTTTGCCTTTATTAATAAGGCTTGGGATTCAAAGCTGGAATTAATGCAATTATGCATCTAGCAATCATCTTTAATCCCATTTTATTATTCAAGTTAAAAACCTGCTTTATTTTTAGCTTGGAATAATAAACATCACTGAAAAGGGCAAAAGTCAGAAACCACTCTAGGGATGATAATTTCAATGCAGTATTATCTAATAATCAGTGATTACTCAAGCTTACTATAAATGTCATTAGAATAGAGTTTGCTCTTGTTTTATTATGGTATTACGTGAGTAAAAATAATTTATTCCATAAATAATATTTATCATTTTATATTTATATATCTATTTTATCAAATATATTTACTCTATTGTAAAATCGTATAAAATGCTTAGTGAGGGGTATATTTTTTTTGTGTGTAGTTTGTGTGTGCGAGGTGATAGTTTGCCATTACTAGTTACAGAAACTGTAATGCAGATAAAATAACGATTAATTCAAAATACATGATTCTAGGACTTTTTAATTTTGTGAAATTTTTGAATTCAAAAAAATAATTGTTTATCCCTTATTGTAAATAAATGTTAATTTTATTATCTATGCTTTTGTTTATATGTAAATTCTTTTTGAATACTGTTTTATTCTTCCATTAATTTTGTTTGTACATATTTTATATGTACAAACTGATCTAATGACATAATATTTTTTCCATTTGTCTATTAGTGATTGAAATTTATTTATATATATATTTATCATTTGCAGGTTTTGTCCCGAATTTTCAATTTCTAATTGGTAAAACATTTGATATTCAGACCACACAAGCTATTCATAAATTTAATAATGATCAAGTTAAGATAAAACATACTCATGGAGTTAGAGAATTATGTGATGAACGAGGAATTTGCTGTGGTTGTGGTAAGTTTATGTTATTTGGTAATTAAATATAAGTATAATATATACTTAATCTAGATGTAATTAGAGTGGATTTGAACCCAGTCTTTTAGGCTCCCTTCAATTTTCAACTTCTTCAACTGATACACATGACCATATACATGTGAAAATGATAAATGATCTCCTATATACTGTAACCTTCTCCTCTGATCATTGGACAATCAGTCCTACACATTTCTGGGTGCCATAATCCCCATGGCCTTTCCCACTAATCTGACTAGTCCAATTTACATGATAAACCAAAGATGATTTCTTTATTAGCTAAGTTCACATGAAACTATAATCTGAGAGAAGATCACGAGGTGGATTAATAATTTCTGGTCAAGCTAGCCTCAAAATCCACAAACCAGCAAACAAACATAAAATTATAAAATAAACTTCGTATTTGTCAAACTAATAAATAAATAATAATTAGATCAACGGAATGAATATGAAATTAAAAGTATAAATTAGACAATAAGTAAATGAGGGTGTAAATGATTAAATGAATGATGAAAATAAGTAATAATTAAATAATAAATAAAATGAGTCTGAGAATGAAGATGTGTAAGAGTTAATGGATGATTAAGATGAGAATGGAATAAGAGCTAATGAATCATGAGTGAATTAGGATAATGAATTAGGATGAAAAAAGAGAATAAAGAAAGATTGAAATGACATATGAGAGGATTGATGATGATGAAAGATTATGCACAGAACTCTAACTTTGATATTGAGTTAAATAATAATAAGACAATTAAATAAAATACAGATTCTAAGCTTACCAAGACCAGAATATTCACCATAAAGTCAAAACCAACTATACAGTTTAGTCAAAAGAAGTAATATATACTTTAAAGTTTGGTTGACCTTATATCTCACGGTGAATGTAACACAATTCCACTCTAATTACAATAATTAACTGGATACCAATTTACCATAAATTCCAATCCTATCACAAATTGATATAATTTATCCTTCTCAGGGTTCATATAGCTTAAAGGGTGATATACAAGATATACTTGGGTCAGTGAGAGGGATTTTGCCACTACCCAAGCATAACACACACCAAATAGTTCTTAATACTTAATTGAATTACTAACAATATTCAATAATTTCAAATAAATTCTATAAATTCCCTAACTATGCTAAACTTTAAGCTTCAATAAGTAAGAGTAATTTTTCAATAGCTAAATGCAATAGCTTTCCAACTTTCTTTCTCCATTAATTAGAAACAAAGTGACCAAGACCAGTGAATGATAGATATGTGGATTCAAATGAACTGATCAAACCAATATTGGGTTTTTAATCTTTTAGTATATTACTTAAATTAATATTCTTTAGGTTAGTATGTTTAATTATCAAGTTAGGATGCCCTAGATATACTCATAAATTATAGGACTTAACACAATTATTCTGATATACCTACTTATAGTGACTTTTACATTATTGATTGATGACAATTTTACTATAATCACAGTATATGTTGATAACAATAACAATAATATAATGTGTGGTGTGTGTTGATTAGCAATAAGAATACTGAAGACTAAATAAAATTTTAACACAACAATATTTATTTACATTATGTACAAGTCTCTTTCAGACACATTACATGAAACAAGATAAATCCCTTCCAAAATGAGGGATGGAAATTAATGATATGGTAAGTAATGACCAACTAATATGACAAACATTTTGGATATGTTTCTTTATTATTCTATCAAGTAGACTAAGATAGTTAAACTTATTTGAGCTATCTTAGCGTTGAAATTGCAAACAAAATGTATTAATATCCTTTGGATATACGCAACTTTTAAATAAAAAAAGTAATTCTAAATTACAATTTATTATATCAAACTGTAGCTGTTTGAGTTATTAGAATATGATAAGGGCAATTATCACATTCCAATACAAGTAATAATTTATTATAATTTACTATATTAAAAAAAATTCATTGCATTGATGTGGGGCAAACATCATCAGTTAAATGCACAGATGACATCAAAAACATTCACTATGTCTACAACTTAACCATTTATTAATTGACTGATCTTACTAATTCATCAGTAAATACCTACTTGTTGAAAACCAATCCACATTGTCCATGTATATACCTTGCTCTTTTATGTAGAAGTTCTACAAACCCTAGTAAGTTTTGGTTAGTCTGTTTATAAACTGATTAAGATTACACATCATCATTAAGACACTATCCCAATTAAACAAACACTATGGATATACTAGTGTCCCATAAGCTGACTTATTTTATCCTTGCCATTGGATTATGAATACTAATCTTTACCATACACGGAAAACTAACTCTAACTTCTTGAGGGATCTAAATAAAGGAGGCTCTACAAAACAACATGATAGTCGTATATCAAGAAACAACATAATAGTTGGATAAGAGTATGGCCAATTCTGATACCTTTTCATAGGTATAAAAGTGTGGGCAGTGACTCTTCATTGGAAAACAGAATTCAGACCATGGGATTATCCTTTTTTAGGCTTAATTGTGCTCTTAAGCACAAACTCTTAATCAGCCCCAACAATATCATCCTCTCATATTAATCAACAATGGGGAATTCATCATCCCATGTACAATATTAATTATTATTATATCTAAGGCTCTTATATGTAGCTCAAACTCATCCTAGAATCTATCACAAATTCTGATCAATACAAATAGCAAGGTAAAACAACACTAATAATCTAAGTGGAAACACAAATATTCCATTGCACATTGCAGAGAATGTTAACGTTTTACAAACAGACCACCAATATCAGTAAAATAACCTTTAATTATTTCAAAATAATAATTATACCTTTTATTATAGCAAGACATGTACATGTAAACAAGGAGGATTAAACTACATTTTGTATTTAAAGCCGACATTCCCGTTCATAAGCCAAATTAAGCAATAATAAAAAAAAATACTTATTAAATTATTTTATATAATAGAACAATGGTATCATTATGTGTATATTTTTGACCAGTTTGGGTCTATTTGTTCCCCTCCTCAATATAATATTAACATCTGTTTTAGCAGTGAAAGAGATAAACATTTCTCTTTCTTCCCAGACAAATAATATTTAACATTATGCTTTCCCTTCATTAGGAAAATAATATAAATATGGATAATAAATGTATATAACTTTATACACAGCTACATCATTACTTAGTATATTCTATACCCTGATATATATATATAAAAAACCTAATAGCTGAATAACACATGAAAGAAAAAAAAACGCATTACAATATTATATATAGCAATTAACCAACTAAACATACATTACATTTCTACCATTGGACTTTATCGAAGTTTGATTCGTTCTTATAAGTAAAACAACATGAAAACAGATATGATAAGCAAACATTCCTGAGTAATATATATATATTGGTTATCCGGTTCAATATTAACATCTTCAGACAAAATTCAAACATTTCTCCAATGGTAATAGAAATCCTTTATCGGTTTGTGTACTAATGTAAGCATACTGAAGCAATATTAAAACATTTTCGAGAATAAGTCACTTAAAATAGGTTTAATTAATATCTATTGATTTGTCTATTTTTGTTTTTCCTCTTTTTTTTCATCTGCGCGATGATCTGTCATACTCTTAAATAATCTGGATGATTTTAAAATCGTTTGAAATATTATCATGTTGCAAGTTATTCACTAACGATAAAATAAATAAATATTTATTTCACTTCCCTTTTATCAGCAATTTTGATGTTTTAAGTTACACTGAGAAGAATCTATTTAATTATAAATACGATCTTCTAAGCGATTTTAATTAATATGTAACATATATTTTTCCAAATATAGCACAATTATAATCAGTTTATTACGATCTTTGAAAATAAACTTTTAAATCATTTATGAATTTTGTTTACTTTGTTTTTTCCATCCACAGTAATTGTTACAACCTTAAATAATCTGGGTAATTTTAAACACTTAAAATATTATTACTTTATATGTGGTATAATAAAATAAAAAAATCAATATTTCTTTATTTTTATTTTTTTTCTACGATAAAATATTTCTTTATTCACTATTATTGGCAATTTATTTCATATTTAAGAATGTTAAGAAGAATTCATTTAATAGTAAGCAATTGTTAATAATATATATACGTGACTGCTTCCTGGGGAATATTTGAGCAGACGATATCTCTTCCCAATGAAATAAGAAATATTTTATGCACTTTTCTTTTCAAACTAATTACTTTATATGATTTAAAGTGAAATTTTAATTTCTTCATTATTTCTTGAAACTTTTCTTCAAATGATTTAGAATATTTTCTTGAAATATTAATTTATACATAAATGTATTTTTCTGCTTAATGCTGCATTAATGGTAGCGCGAAAATTAAAATACTTTAATCTCTTTTTTTTTCAGTCTAAATAACTTTTGTGTTATGATTAGTTCTGATAATTGATCAAAATAAAGAAAACAAAAATAATTGCTTACGTTTTCTGGTATTATTTTCCGTTCCAAATGGTACATGTTTCTGCAAATACTTATTCAAATAGCCGTCCTTCCAGTGTTTCCTTCAGTAGGCAAAGTTAAGAATCCAAGATCGATGAAAAGTTGGTGTAGAGATTTCACAGGGTTATTGAGTTACTCCATAGTATTTAACTCCATATATTTATGAAATTTTGTCCCAATTAATTTAAAAAATATATATTATTTTCTAGCTTATTTCTTCTCTTTTACTTCAGAAGTGGAGTTGTAGTTTTGTTCCATTTACATTCCTTAGAGTAGTCCCCCTCCTCCTATAAACTTTTATATTATATACTTTTTATTACATGGCAGGATTGGTTCTCAATAAGCCAATCACTGTAAAATGTGAACAAATTAAGTTTGATCCCTCTAGTGTATCTTTATAGCTTTTCATTCAAGTGTGTCATAGGCTTTGTTAATTTTGTATATTAAATTATCGAATGAGAAGTCTTAAAATCTTTAATATTAAAATATAGTATATTTAAAGATTGTTTATAAAAAATTCAGAAGACTTATAAATTGATTTTGCTGTTTATTTTTTTTTTTAATTATTTAACACTACCAATAAATAAAGTGTCAAATATTTTATATGCTTCCCAATAATATTTTACTACTATTAAAACAACATTTGAAATAGCTGCCACTGGAACAATGTGACAAAATGTTTATGGGATTTATATTCACTCTATCAGACTTTCTAATGTCTCACAAACAGTCAAGATCCTCATCACTTTTTAAGATATTTATGAGTGCTTTTGGTTTAATTGGAAAATCTATAATCCAATAAGCCTTTTAATATTTATAATTAATATTTACACACTACTTTTCAATAATTTATAACTTATTACAATTTTAAAATTTAAAATTTTACACATTTACCCACTGGATAAAACCTACTATCTTTGAGCCAAAACATATGGTTACAATATATATATTATAACGATCACGGAGTGGGTGATCAATTGAGTCTTACCATATCTGCACTACAGGGTGCCACTAGGCCATTTGAACCTAGAAAATTTATAGAGTAGGCAGATACGTAAGTTTAAAAAAAAAATTTTATATATATATTTTATTCTGACCGTCAGCCCTATGTCACTAGCTCATAGAGATGCAGAGATTTAATATAACTTCTTAAAATATATTTCAAGAAAAAAAAAGCTTTCAATAAAATAAATAAATAAGCTACTACCAGAATTAACACACACAAAAAGATTTATTGACGCATATATAAATATTTAACAATTGAGGAATAAAGATGATTTTTAAATTTGTTATTATTTTATCTTTATAATTTAATTTTTATAAATTTGCACAGATGGATTTTAATAAGTTTGTTTTATAATGTTAGTATAGATAAGCTACATAGATTCCACAGTTAATAACTTTCAAAACAAATCATTCAATCTCAGATTAAAAGTTTGTAGCCAAACCAACACCTGCTTCCAGATATATAGTCGCAACCAATACAATATGAAGATGCTAGCATAAAACCATGCTGACAGGAATGTGCATCTGACAGTGTGATATTATTTGAAGGACATGATTCTCGTCCAGAACAGGAATGTGCATCTATCTGACTAAGGAATCATATATATAATTTTTTTTAAAAAGTGCTACATATGGGAGAGAGTGGTCTATCTGCTGACTTATAATCCCTCCATAGAGCTAGAAGTGGTTAATGGCACAGGAAATACATCTGCGACCATTTCAATGATATGACTACCTTTTTGGGGTCATGCATTCAGTTGGGCATGTTGCCCTGTATGCTAAACATGCTTCACATTACATTGATATAAACACCCATATATTCCTCCACAAGCATTGTCTTAACTATGAAACAAATAGCCTGAAATTAACCCTTTAAAATAAACATAAACGAATTTAAACATAGTTATTAATTTTTATCCATGCAGCTATCCATACCCAACTTTAATTTGATACATTTTAATTTACACATAGCACACACAAAAAAGAGAAATGGAAATGATTGCTTAAACAGATGCATAAAAAAAAAATTACTAATAATTGATTTTAGGTCAGATAATTGTTCTTATTTTCAGCTACTAATTGCAATTTTAGAAAAGTTCTTATTAGATAGACACAAGAGTTCATACTTTACGGATTGAGCAGATTTGGAAGTCCATCTTCGTGATCACTTTCGTAGATTTTGTCCTTTGAAACAAAACTGCTACATGCCATGCATTTGGTCAGGAACTGTCATCCAGAGGCCTCAGCTGGTTGTCTGGAAAATTAAATTTATTGCAGACTTCCACATCATGAAAATCTGCAGTATAGCTAGTTATAATGATATATTCATAGTCAGCTCTAAGATCCCAATTATAATAATCATTTGGCTTTTATATTTTTATTGGCCTCTTATCATCAAATCTTCGGATTCAATGAGCAAGACGTCACTAATCCTCTCGTGTTTCAGTTATGGTTCGTGCTGTCATTTCGTGCTTGCATTGGTCATTTAATTTCTTTGTATTCTCTTATCTGACCATTTAATTATTCAAGTGCCCAAAGGGCTAGAGTATTTTAGAACAATCATTTAATTAATAAAACAATCATTTCCATTTTCTAAGATTATAGAAATCAACATTATTTCTATTTTTAAAATATCAATCTTTATATTTTTACTTTTTTACAAAAAAAAATACTTTCAAATACTTTTTCTTAAAATAGTTTAAGTTTTCCATCTGCGCAACATTATATATATTAAACAACTTTTAATTTTCAGTTTTTAAGTTTTTTCTTTTTAATAAATCAGTTTTTATTTATGATTTTTTTATTTTCATTTTAAAATAATGTAACGGCATTTTATAAACCGTTACAATATATATATATATTTTTTATGCTGAACCAGCATTCATGTTCTGTTTATATTATGATAGCAAATCTTCAAACTTTAATGGACAGGCTTCAAACTTTTCCATTCTTCAACTTTTCAGTCACCCATATCATTGAAAATATGATGATGGCAAACAAAGGCTTTGAAAATGACATCATCAGATTTTTAATGATATGGATGGCTGAAGAGTTGGAGAGTAGAGAAGATAGAAGACTTTCCATTAAAGTTTGGAGATGTGCTATCTGAATATAAACAAAGCACTGATTATATATGTGTGTGGAAGATTTGCTATCTGAATATAAACAAAGCACTGATTATATATGTGTGTGAAAGATGATAATCTGGACATCTGATAAGTGCTGTTTTAGCATAAAATACATATATTGGAGATCATCTTTTTTACATAAATGTGGTCTGTGTATTGGTTGTATAAGATAAATTGGATAACAGAAGGCAGCTCGAAAGTCTGGGTTTAAATGCCCTCTAATTATTTGGTATTATATATATTTAATATATTTCTTTTAAATAAACTTAAAACTTCCATTTCATCATATATTATTAAAACATATAAAAAATGGCATTTGAAAAAGCCAGATGATACCCAAGATTAATAGCCCAAATCTTCCATCTATATCATCTATGCATAAATTTATATCAGGAAAGGAATATAGTTATTTTATTCTATTACAAAAGTATAAGAAGTATGAATATAGGAGGGATAATATCACATTATAAAAGACATATCTGATTACATTAAGGCATCATCAAGCTAAAACTTAGTCTAAACTATAATGGTTTGATTATGAGTTTGATCTCTAAGTCATATCATTAAATAAATATCTCATCCACACAATTTATTTTAGTAGTACTTTTATTAATATTACTAACCAAAATAAACTGTCAATAACTTTTTTTCTCCAGTTAACAGATTTCACCATTGTACCAGCATTCTTCAGTTGACCCAGATTACATGACAATTGTATATATATCATGGTGTAATGATAATGCTTTTTTATAATTAGTCATATAATTTTTTTCAACTAGTTTATAGAAAACTCAATATTCAATATTGATCAGTAAATGGATATCTATTGCCTAACATTGATAAAATGTGGTGAGCAATGCTTTCAAACTTTTGCTTTATACAAGGCTATTTAAAGGCTACTTTATTCTTTTTGCATCTTTTATTATATATATACACATACACATACAGAATAACGAAAATGTTTATTTCTTGAGATTGATGATATTAATCTGGTTCATGATTTAGTTTGGAAAAAAATATTAGATTTAAAAGTTATTAAAATTTTCAGACTGATTGTAAAACAAGTGCAAAGAAAGCAGAAGAAAACTATCAAAAAAAGTAATATTAGAGATAAATAGAAATAGATTAAATATTATATTTAACCTCTCTTTTTTCTTTAAAAGAATTTGTAAAATGTGAGATGAAACGTGTACGAATTTACTATTCTGGAATTAAAATCAAAAGTAAAAAATATTTTTATATTTAGTAATCTTGTAAATGATAGGTTAGAGTGGTTATACAAATGTATCTGGTTACTGGCAAATATGATGAGTAAGAGATTATGTATGAAAAAATTGAAAAAAGTAATTTAAAATGAATAGAAAGTAGTTGTATAATAATAATGAAGTATTTGAGTACTAAAGTATATTGGAAAACTAAAGTACTGGAAATTTATTGTTTAAAATTAAGAAATAAATATTACATTTTGATAAGTAGTAATGAATAATATCTATATGTGAGATTATTTACTATAAAAGCATATTCAATAATAATTGTGTGATATTTCATCTTTCATATTTCAAATAACAGATAAAAGGTGTTTAATATAAATAAGATTAAAGTCTATTATATATGATTCAAGAATATGATAAAATCTCCATACAGTAGCACCACCAGTGCAAGCCAGAATAATCAATGGATGCAAGAAGATTTGTGCATAAAATCCTTATCTAGTGCCTACTTATCTAAAATCCCCAGACTAGTTTTTAGCTTATAAATTTCATCAATGAGGAGCCTTGGATCTGAGAGCACTGCACCTAGATCCAAGGCCTCACTGATGAAATCCACAAGTTAGAAACTAGTCTGGTGATATTGGCTAAGTAGGTACTAGATAGGGATTTTATGCACAAATCTTGTTGCATCCATTGATTACACTGGCTAACAGTGGTGGTGCTATTATATGGAGAGTTTGGCCTCTGTGTAAACAGCTTGTGTAAGCATAAGAAATGATGATCATGTGATTCAAGAATATGTAATGAAATGAAAGTCTTAATTGTAACTAAAAAAAGATAAAACATGTAGGAAAAAAGAGATGAAGTGAATTAATGATATCATTTGATAATGGGTAATAATAAAAAATAAAAAAGAGATGTATTAATCTTTAATTGAATTAGAAGCTTATATCTGGGCTAAAAATGACATGAAAATCTCTAGTCAAATATGTTATTAATAATAATCATTAATATATTATCTGGACAATATCAAAAATGTGAGTGTAAGAAGTTTGACATTGGTAATTCAAATTGCATATTGATTAATTCTGAACAGATAATTTGGACCAGTAAAGAATGCTAGGGATCATATATTCTTTTCAGATACCTCTTTTCTTCCAATGTGCAAGCTTGTGGTTAAGACCTGTAGCGGTCCCTACCTTAGCATTTTCAACTGCACATACCTTTATTCATATATTTCAAAAATCTATAGTGTTAATGGAATTTTTAAGTAAACACAATCTAATTATTTTTGTTTTTATAGTGATCAAATAGATTTATTTTTATTAACCAAATTAAAGAATTTTTTTATTATTTTAACTTAGTAATAAACATTAAATGATCTTTATGCAATAAAGTAATTCACAACACGAATGCATATAATATTGATCACAAATGTTTTTAAATGCTGTTAGAGTAAATAATACATAACAATACTGTAGTAGGAAAATGAAATCATTTTCTCATTGGTTCTCTTTGTATATAAAAGTGATGGTCTACAATACTTATAGCAGAGAGTGTTAAACTTAATCAATCTAATTTACTATAGCAGCATTTAAAAAACATTAGATTCAATGTTTTAAACATAGATTGATTTAAGTTCCATGCTCTCTGTTGCAAGTAGTGTAGACAAGCTCCTTTATATACAAAGAGGACCAATGAACAGTGATTTCATTTTCTTATAACAATATTGTCATATATACTGAGGTGGGAGCGTATATCACTGTTGTTATATATATATATATATACATATATATGTGTGTGTGTATTGTACCGGGCGGATCTTCACCCTGTTTATACCTTTTTAGCGTACATATCAAACATGGAATAATTGTAACACCTTAGGGTAAGGTATCGATAACAATTCTGATGAAATATGGATTCCATAATTTAAATACATGATTAAATTGTTAATTAAGCAAGATATTGAACCACAGTTGTTTACCATGCAGACAGACTTCAAGGTGTTAGCTGTTACATACTTTTGAAAGGCTGTATTTAAACCAGGTCTTTATGCAGCACTCCCAGAAAGATAAAATCCCTGCCTAAAAGGATATGCAACCACCAACCCATTATACAACATAAAGCAATTATATTAAAATATTAGTATAATATTAAATACCTAATGCACGATAAAGTAGTATCCCATTAGGCTAAGCTCAGTTCTCTCTTTATCTCCGGTTATTATAAGGTCAAGCCGCTTTCAGAAATATACATTTTATTATATTATTAGAAAGAAAAAATAAATAAGATATTCATGCAACAAAATCACTTTTAAAATAAGTAAGTAAATATTTATTAACACAAATATATCAATATTTATTAAATCCCATTAATTCCACACTAACTGTACAAATAATACATTATTTACCTCATTTCCCAACATCATAATAAAAATAGTCATTAAAATATCTTTGCATGAAGTGGTCTGAGTTCTATACCCACGCGTGTATATTAGGCGTTATAATAAGTCAGATAATACTAATAAATATATGATAGTACATGTATATTCATTACTACATCCATCCCACAATTTAATAACATTTTATAATCATGCACTGATCTATACATCAAGTACACGAAGAGACAAAGTAAACTATAATTTTAATGCGTTTTATCTTTCATTCATTTAAACGTACTTGTATAATTTAAACATTAATAAAATATGCCTGAATGCGCACACATTCGTCTTATAAGTTATGTATGTCTTAAGCTAAGGGTGGAAGAATGTTTAACATAAAAGAATCCTGAGCTTGATGAATAAACGATTTGACATACATGTACTAGATCAAGAAATAAGTTTCCCAGCATAATATTTATTTTAAACTAGTTATATATGTATAAAATAAACATAGAAATAATATTGAAGAAAACCAATATTAAATAATTAAAATAGATTTTATCCTCCAATGTCTTGAGACTTTATCCGGACTTGGGGTCACTGAACGTGCTATACATCTAGTCAACAGGGCGGTAATGACTTCCTTTTTAACAATACATCAGTCTGGCAATCTTCATCATCATCATTGGCTGGACCTTAGGTGACTACATATTAATGGCTCAGATGGAGCTGGGTGGATGCATTGGAGCGGGCTTCTACCTCATAAACATCTTGCTGGTTGATATAAAAATTGTCTTGACTTTTCTATTCATTGCTGTGGCAATCTCACAAAAACTGCTATTTTTTAGCTTAACTGAAAGTGATTTTCACTAGAGACATGGCTCGGCTTTGAACCCTTTCTTCTTGCTTTGTATAATATTAAACAATCCACATCCACATATTCTCAATTGTGGCCTGGATATGAGGCCCACACAGCATATAACTGGAGATAGTCAGGCAAGCAGCAGGAGTTCGTTAGCACCATAAGATTTTGGCAATCTTGATCTCTTCCATAATGAATGCAGCAATAACCATCAAATTATTAAATCCAGTACTCCATAGCAATTGTAATCTTTGTAAGTAACCTTTGCATAAAATTTTGAGTGATGAATAATTGTGGTAACAATAAATATAGAACAAATTCTTATGAAAAATAATTATCCATCAGTTGTTATTAAGACAACCTTAAATAGACAACATAAAGAACCATCTAAAGAAAAAACAATTATTAGTACTGTAGTGTATCCATATATACCAAAAATAGCCAACAAATTAAGAAAAATCTGCAATCAGTATAACATCAGAACAGCTTTCCAGAGCCATACCACACTATGAGAATTCTAACATCTACAAAGCTTAAACTTGAAATGCTGAAAAACAAAAACTGCATTTATAAAATACCATGCGAATGTGAAAGAATGTACACTGTTGAAACCAGTTGCCCATTGAAAAGTGATTGCATGAGCACAAACTGGTGGTTAGAAGAGAGAAAACAAATATGTCTAAGATAGCAGACCGTGTGTGTACCAATGAACATATGTTCAATTGGGAAAATACAAAAATATTAAATAGAGAAGAAAAGTTACAAAAAAAAATTCACAAAAGCAGCTCACATGACAATGGTGAATAACATATGTCAATCTAGTGTGATTACACATAATGTATGGAAACTACTAATCAACTTTGCCCTTAGGAAAAAGTGAAGAAATCATAAGTAATCTTATAGATAAGCATATAAAATTTCTACTGATTGTTGCCTTTGGCATGATGGCTCAGTTAGTTAGAATGTTGAAAAAAATTCAGTATTCAAAAATCTAAGGATGCAGGTTCAATTTCCATGCTAGTACTGTCATTGATCAGGCCAGCAACAGCTGAAGAAGAAAGAAGAATAATACCTGTGCATATACTAACCTATGTGCTATTACTAACAGTTTGACTATTTTGAAAATTTAAATACAGTTTAATTTTTCTTAAGACATTCAATACTCAGTATTATATATATATATATTGTATATATATATATGTATGGGTATTGAATGTCTTAATAGTATATATATATATACCTATATATATATATATATATATATATATATATATATATATTAAGGTTTATAAAATAGTTGCAATAAAAACACTCCTTTTAATGAAAAAAATCAGATATGAAGCATGATTCTATAGTGTATATATCACCACTGATGTGATCTGGATATTTCATAAAATTTTAGATAAATTTTTATTGGTTTGATTGTTGATGTTAGCATAATTATTAGTGAACATAATTAACAATATTTTAAAGCTAAATGCAGTAATCTGAATACTTAAAAAGTGTATTCAGATCAAAATAAAATAAGTTAAGTTTTTTTTTGACTTGCCTTTTATATATATATATATATATATATATATATATATATATATATATATATATATATATATATATATATATATATATATATATATATATATATATATGACACTTTCAAGCCTTGATTACTCAGTTAAGTTTAAACATTTTTACATGAGGGAGTGGAAGATAAATGTTTAGTACATTATTTTTATATAATTTCTTTAACAATGTGTTCAAAAAAAGAGTAGATTTTAATTATTTTGCTAAATAATGGACACAGACAATAGTATAATAAATAAATTACTAAATATTTAGATGATTTTACTTACTGTATTTAATGTTCAAATGTGTGGATTTGTTGTCCTGTGCAGTTTCATGAGCTAAAAGTTTTGCAATTAATTCACAGTTGAGTAAAATAAAAATACTAACCATTATCATTTAAATAGAGGTGATTGTATTCAACATGTTATCATAATCTGGAACAATTACCATAGGTTATATATTTATTATAGCAAAAAAGTGTTTATTAAAAAAATTATAGTATAATCATAAAGTCATAATATTAAATATAAATTGTATGTTAACATTAATAAGTTAATATATGTTTTTGTGCAGCTCCTTCTGGTTGTGGTGGTTGTGGGGGTTGCGGCAGTTGTAGTAGTTGTTGCCAACCCAGCGAACCATATAGCTGTTCATCTCTAGATAAATGTGATATAGTTTGTAAGACTGTTCGAACAGGTTTAGTCGGATCTCCTGGTGGTTTAATACCTGGTATGTATACTATTTCATTGTTTGTAACTCAAACTAATAGTTTTTTCTCCCCAATTTTTTTAATAGGACCTTGCTGTTGTTAATAGCTTTGGGAGGCGGATAATTCTAATGCTTTTTTCAGGTAGGAATTATTATTATTACTTTTTTTTTATTTTTATAACTTAAAAATTATTTACAATACTTGAGTAAAAATTTAAATAATA
This sequence comes from Epiperipatus broadwayi, assembly GCA_028023455.1. Lineage (NCBI taxonomy): Eukaryota > Metazoa > Onychophora > Udeonychophora > Euonychophora > Peripatidae > Epiperipatus > Epiperipatus broadwayi. The sequence continues at coordinate 11,714,302 of JAQFVV010012396.1, forward strand.
TACTTTTAAAAGTAAATTGGGGAAAAATTATTAGTTTGAAGTTTTCTTTTAAAAATAATTGTAGCATAATATATGTGTGTGTATATATATGTGTGTATATTTCATTGTTAAAAAATTTATATGTTATTTTTAAATGCTTTTATGTTAATGATTTAATGTTTTCTTGTCAACTTTTTATTAAAATACAATTATTATTATTTTTTTCTATTTTTGGCTTCTAATTTTAAACACAATTCTTGGTGATTTAGTGTAATGATAGAGAAGGGAACTTTAGAGTTCTACGTCCACTGACAATGGCTTCACTTTCGGCATTTTCCGTGTTCAAATTTCTGGTTAATTCTCGCACAATTACAATTAACAATGAGAAATCTGAAAAATACATTAATCATCACAAAAATACAAGAAAACGCATATATTCAATTTTAGAGTGATATTATTGATGTTTTTATAAAAAATAAAGATCATCGGTTTAGATTTTGCGTATAGTAAGAAGTAATGTTAATTGATAGATTAAATGATTCTTGACTGAATACCAAAAAATAAAAAATTATTTAAATGTGATGATTAGATAAAAATGTTTTCAAGATTGTGAAAAAGAAATGTCAATGCTTGGGATAAATCATTACGAAAGGATATTGGAAAAAGTTTATCTTGAATTGGCCTATCAATAGATAGATGCTCCTATTGATATGTATATATAAATGTAAAAAATAAATGTACAAAGTATTCTAATATTTCAATATACAGTTGACAAAATTATGCTTTGGTTAACTCTCTTCTCCAATAAAAAAACATTTCATTAATTCTTAAACTAAATGAATTGTTTTTATCTTGAACATTATAAAAGATGCAATTATTACTATTAAAAGTATTAAAAAATTTAAATGCTCTAGTTTCTAATAAAATAATATATGTGGATATAGACAAGCAGATTAAATAACTCGTAAAATTAGATAGCTATCTCAAAAAACTTGATTTAAAATTAATATATGCAATATGATTTTAGTGCTATAGTAAAATAATATAAGATTTTAGTATTAATAATCAGTTGAGTAGCATGAACAAATAGAAAAAACTGAACTAGGATTATTACCAAGGTTTGACAAGAGTTATTTGTTAGATAGGGCATGTTCTATAAATGAGAGATTGAAAAAATTGTGTGAGAGAAATAATGTTATGTTTGTGGATGTGTGGGATTGTTTTATTGGAAAGAGAGAGTTATATAGTAAAGATGGGTTGCATTTAGGAAAACAAGGAAGTGAAGTTTTAGGGAGTTTGATTTATAAAGAATTTTTTTCGGGAAACTTATAAAGGGGGGTGGGTTTTTAAATTGTAATATTATTAAAAAGAATGGATGGAATATAAGAAGTAAGCAAAAGAATTTGATTTTGATATAAATATAGATATGGAGAAGGAATGGGTTTGTAAAATTAATGGTAAAAAAGTAATTTATAAATGTAATGGAGAAGAAAGAATTAAAAGAATTTATAAAAGAGTAGTTAGGAAAGAAGAAATTGTTAAAATTGGGTTTTTGAATATGCAAGGTGGTAGGAAACCAGAAAAGTGGATGGAATTAAATAAAACAATTGAAAATGAAGAGCTTGAAGTATTAGCAGTAGTGGAAACACATTTAAGAGAAGAAGAAGAACCTATTTTGGAACAGTTGGTATGGCAGGGTATAAATAGAAAAGAAAAAGAAAAAAGGGTGGTGGTATAGGTGTTATATCAAAAAAATATTTAAATATTGTTAAATGTCAAGAACACTTGTGGTTTGAAATAAGGTTGGGTAGACAAGAATGGATGGTGGCTATAGTTTATATAGCTACTGGAGATAGTCAAATTATATTGGAGTGGAATAGTAACATATACAAATGTTTAGTTAAGGATATACAAAGTTTTAAAGAAAAGGGAAGAGAATAATGGTTATAGGGGATATGAATGGACATATTGAAGAAATTGATGATGTAGATAATAAAAATGGACAGCTTTTGAAGAATTTTTGTCAGAAAGTGAATTTGAGTATTGGAAATTTATTAGCATATTTATGAGGGACAATACACATGGTCCAGAAATAATATATTTCACACAATAGATTATGTATTGGTAGAGAAAGAGGAATAAATAAAATACGGAAAATTAAGGTATTTGATAATGAAGAAAAAGTATGCACTAGTGATCATAATTTCATTGTAATTGAAATGGTTAGTAATGTGATGGAGAATAGAAATAAAAGTAGAAATAATAGTGAAAGATGTGGATGGAGAGTAAATGATAAGAATAAGTTGGAAGAGTATAAAATACAAGTTGAAGAAATAATGGAAGAGTGGGTTGGGGATGAGTATAAGGATTGGTGTAAGGAAGTAGAAAAAGTTGCAAATAGGGTTTTAGGTGAGAATATTGAAAAGAATAAAAGTAATAAAAAAATTAAAATTAGTAAAAGTGTAAAAGAAAGGAAAGAAGCATGTAGAGAATATAAGTGTGCTATTAAGAATAAGGAAAGTGAAAAAGATATTAATGCTAAATGGGAAAAGTACTTAGAAAAGAAGAAGTTGGCTAAAATAGATATTTATAGAGAGAATGAAATTGAATAGTAAATTGTTGGAGGATATTAATAAAAGTGGAAGAGATGGAAGTAAAAAATTTTGGAATTATATTAAAAGGAGAAATGTAGGGAGAGAGAGTTAGTATTACTAGATGATGAGGGAACTGAGTGTAGTTCTAGAGAAGATTTAGAGAGAATCTTAAATAGTTATGTAATGAATATAGAAAAGATGTTAGATGTGAATGATAGAATATTAGAAAATATGAAAGAATATAGTAATGGGAATATTAGTTTTTCAGAAAATGAACTAAATGAGGTAGAGAAGAAATTGAAAAGTGGGAAGGCAAGAGGTTTAGATGGATGGGCAGCAGAGATGGTAATGAATTTAGGATATAGGGCAAAAGTAAAGTTATTATCTTGTTTTAATAAAATGGCACAGAATAGAGTTTTCCCAAGTAGTTGGAGTAATACAAGAGTAAGGTTATTATTTAAAGGAAAGGGTAAGGATCATAGAAAGTTGAATAATTATAGACCGATAGCGGTAACATCAGTTTTATATAAAGTTTTCTCAATTATGGTGGCTAGTAAAGTTGTAAAATGGATGGAAGGGAATAATGTAGTGGGTGAAATGCAAGGAGGTTTTAGATTAGATAGGCGTATAGGAGATAGTTTATTTGTAGTTACACAACTTATGGATATGAGTAGGAATGCAGATAAACAGTTATATATGAGTTTTATAGATATAGAGAAAGCATATGATAGAGTAAATAGAAATAGATTATGGATAAGTTTAGCAAATTTGGGAATGGATGAAGCTTTAATAGATATTATTAAGAAATTATATGAAAATAATTATTATATATATCAATTAGAGAATATAGAATCAATTAAAGTTAAAAATGGTGTGGGACTAAGGCAAGGATGCCCTATGTCACCTATTTTGTTTGTGTTGTATTTGAGTGAAATGGAAAGAGCAATAGAAAGATTAGGAAGAGGGATAGAGATACCGTTAATAGGTAGTAAGGGAGTATATATTTTGTCAGGTCTTTTTTTTGCAGATGATATATTTTTGTGTGCAGAAAAAAGAAGATATGGAAGTTATGTTGAGGACATGTGCAAGGGTGGGTAAAGAGATGGGGATTAAATTTAGTGAAGAAAAATCAAATATAATGATGGTTAATACTGAGGAAAGAGAAGATGTAGAATTTTTATTGGGAGATATTAAGTTAAGTGTGGTGAATAGATATAGTTATTTGGGAATTATTTTAAGTAATCAGAAAAATTATTTGGATGAATGGGAGAAAAAATTGATAAATGAAGCAAAGAAAAGAAAGGGATTGATAAAGAAATTAACAGTATTTTCATATAATAAATATGATGTAGCTAGAATTATATGGAAAGGAGTTGCAGTAGCAGGGTTAACATATGGTAATGATGCATTATATGTTAGTAAAAAGATATTAGATTATTTAGAAAAAGCTCAAAGGGAAGTAGGAAGACATGCATTGGATGCAGAAGTATGGACAGCAAGGGAGGCAATTCAAGGAGAAATGGGATGGTCAAGTTTTCATATGAGAGATGCAAAAAGTAAAATGAAAATGTTTGGTAGATTGCAGTTTATGGATAATAAAAGAATAGCTAAAATAGTATTTAATTGGGTTATGAGTAAAGGGCAGGTAACAAGATGGGTGAGAAAGGTAATGCGGTATGCAAAAGATTTGGATAAAGAATTTATATCAGTATATTTGTACAAAAGATGGGATGATTGTGTTAAGAGGATTATTGAGTGTTATAGTAGTAAGGAATGGGATAAAAGAATAAATTTATTAATAAAGACTAGGGAGTTAGAGAGATGGAGAAATAGTATGGAGACTAAAAAGAGTTTAAATATATATAGAAATAAACAGAATATTAGGTGTGAGTTAATATATGATAATAGTAAGGAAAGTAGTTTATTGTTTAAGGCTCGAACGGGATCTTTAGCTACAAAAGAATATACATGTAAATGGAAAAATATGGGTGATTTATTTTGTAAATTATGTAAGGAAGGAATTGAAAATATTAGGCATTTGTTAATTGAATGTAAATGTTTGAAAACAGAAAGGGTACATATAATGAAGTTGTGGAAAAATAAATATGAAAAGAGTGATTATACAGAAAGTGAATTATTGGTTTTTATGCTAGGTTTGGGAAAAGATAAGGGGGATTTAGATATAAAGGTTATAGAGTTGACAAAAATTATGTTGTGGAAATGGGATAGAGCAGATTATGGGTAAATTTAGAGTGGGGAATGTAAAAGAAAGTGGCTAACAGGTTTATCTGGGCTTAATTGCTGAGATATTCTTGACTTCGTTTAAGGAGAAGCCATAATACATCACATCACATCACATCACATCACATGGCAATTACCTATGTAACTATACATACAATTAAAAATAATTTATACACTTCTTCGTTCATTGCAATAAATATAACACAAAAGACAAAAATCTATACAGAGTCAAATACAAAATGTACCACTATTAAATTTACTAAGAAACCCAACTCAAAAATTTGTGATATGGAACCCACTTTTATAAAAATCTTTTGCAATAAAAAAACAATTAATTTAATTGTAATAGTTTATTATTACTGTAAAATATTCATTTTTTTTTTAATTTATTAAATCCAATCCTGCACCATAAGTCACCATTCATTTTCAAATTTTTATCAATACGTTTATGAAAAAACTCTGAAGGACTAATATACACCTAAATTTTTTGTAATTTCTAAAGAAAATTCTTTACAGATTGCATCAGCAAACATATTGTGCAATCATCAACATACTGCAAATCTAAAAGTAAAAAAATAGAATCCACTGCTTCATAAAGCTGCCTTTCTATCATGTAGTAAATATTCCGTACTTTTTTATTCTTTTTGCACTGCTTATATTCAATAAATTTCTTAAAAAAATTTACTCCTTTTTGCACTTTCACAATGCTTTATTCAATAATTTAACAGTTTTGACAATTTAGCAATTTTCATCAGAACTGGTTTTTTTTCCCTCATTTTAATTATAATATGCTGATGATTGTGCTATTTTTGCCAATTCAAATAATGATTTTTTAAAAAGTTCTTCATATTTTGAATGCAATTCATGAAGAAATTGCTTTGACAATTAATGTTTAAAAATTTCAGATGTTCTATCTATCAGTGATGAAAAAAATCTTTAGTAACCTTTGACTTAAACATTATATTAATATAAATAGCATATCTGAAAAATACTATTAGCTTGATGAAACTGACAGATAATTGAATGAATAAAATATTGTGAAAAAGTCAAAGAAGGAATAATTTTTAGAAGTTTATCATATAGCAATTTTATAATATAGATTTCCTATAGTTATTAATAAATTAAGAATAACACGATTTCAGATCTATATTACTATATAAACAAATTGACTTAGATTGAAAACATTAAGATGTTTTTTAGTTTGGTCTGACAGCATAATAGATATATTAGATTCAAATAGTCTATTCCCAGATTCAAAGCTCCTCACTGATGAAAGCCATAAGTTAGAAAATAATCTGGGGATAGTGGATGGTTCAACACTGGACAGGACTTTATTAATACTCTCATTTGGTTTAATTTATTACTAATGTGTACACTAGTAAGCATTTATTTTCAAACATTGTCATAAATATTTTATATTAATTGAGTCAATTGCCTTGACCACTTTTCTGACAATATGTTTATTGCATCTTCATACTAATAATATGTGTATACAATAATAATAAAAACAATATAATATTGATTAACTATTATACCCAGTCTTTTAATCTGCAGAAGTACTTTTGGTTAATTATTGAACCATCTTCAACTGCTCTTAAATTTAAAAAAAATCATAATGAAAATAAATATAGGAAAAGAATAAAATCCATTACCTCAATTTGTAATATTTATCCTATAATTACTATAAATTTTAATATATTAGCATTGTATTCTTATTTTGTCCATTTGTTTATTTTCAGGAAGGAAATTTGTTCTGGAATGCAGAAGACTTCAATAAACCTGGGCCCACAGATTTTTTTCTTTTAAAATTTTTTTAATTTTATAAAAAAAAAAATAAGGAAAAAAAATAGTAAAATAGGAAAAAAGTATATAAATTTTGTTTACACGTAAATATATAACATTTTAATGAGATATTTATCATTCTCATTAAAGTAACAAAAAAAAAGTAAAATGGATAAACAGCAAACAAAATTGTTTATTGTTTTTGTTTTCTTATCATTATTCTACAAAAATCACCAAGGATGTCAAGATCTGGAAGGGGAGGAAGAATTTACCAGGTCCTTTGAAGTCCCAATTTTTTTCTTATGGTCATATAATAGCCTTTCATATATATGAACCTGTGAATCTTATCTCTCCTTCCTTTTATTTTGACAGCTTGGACTTACATGAAATAAGTCAAGTCGATTAAAACGAGAATTATCAAGTATAAGTTATTTCAAACAATTAAATTTTTATTATAATAGCTTTCTTGTTTGTTGCTTTCTCTTAAAAAAATTTTATAGGGACACTTACATTTGCACATTTTTATATGAAATTTAAACATTCTATTTCCAATCATAAATAGTGTATTTAAACAAAATCTAAAAGAAAAAATCCTCTGTGATGAGCTTTTTAAAATAATTCTCAACTTAGCTTTGGATTAAACAGTTGAAAAACTATTTAGACTATTATTTTACTTTATAATTTACAAATTGCTTATTTTACCTAATTTTTAAAATTATATATCTTATCACTGTAGAATTTCAATTTCTATATTTTGATTAATTAAAAGTAGCACCAAACTACTTATGATCTAATCAAAGGTTTTATATATATATATATAAATACATGTGTAGTCTATATTCTTAATCTAGATGTAATTAAAGGGGATTTGAACACAGACTTTCAAGCTATCATCAGTCATCCAAATCTATTTTATATAACTGATATACATTACCACACACATGTAAAAAAATAAATGGTCTCCAATATACATATTTCATGCTGAACCAGAACTCATCAGTTGGTCCAGCTCATCATGTTCCATACATACATAACCAGTGCTTGGATTAGAGATATTTTATCTTTTTTAAATATGTGTGGTCATCTGTATCAGTTATATAAGATAGAGTGGATGACTGAAGGGAGCTTGGAAGTCTGCATTCAAAGCATATATATATATATATATTGTAACGATATATAAATATGTCGTTACATTAATTTAAAATAAAAACTTAAAAGTTCGCAAATAAAAGTAAAAAACTAAACGCTAAAATTAAAATATTGTTAAACGTGTATACATTCGCACAGATGCTAAACTTTAAAAATATTTTTTTCATAAACAAAAAAAAAAAAATATTTGAACGTATTTTTTTTAATAAAAAAATACAAGCTTGAAATATAAAAATATTTTAATAAAAAAATAATGTAAGTTAAAATAAAAACAGGTATTAATTAATTCCTGTAATCTGTAAATGGAAATGATTGTTTATTAATTATCTAAAAGCTGTTTAATTAAAAAGTCAGATGGAAAGTTAGATAAGAGAAGAAAGAAATTTTAGCTTGACCAATGGAAGCACTAGGCCTTGGCTCGGACCATGGCGAAAACAGATTAGTACGTTTTGTTCAGTAATCCTTGTGGATGATATAAAGAAAAAAATAGAGTTGAGGTAGTTTTTTTCCAACTTATTTGATGACAACGTAAGAACTTGCCTTCTCTCTCATTTTTTTTGTTTGTTTAAAAAAAAAATAATAAAATGAAAGACTGTGATACCAGAAAGGAACCAGCTAATGCTACCTCCAGAACATTTTCTTCCAATGGAGACGCCGTGGAAATTGCCAACGGAATTGAAAGCAAAGGCCTGACTCTTCTACCATGAGCTATATGAAATGAACAATTGTTAAAATCAATTAAGAACTTTCCAAGTTTTACAAATTGATAAACAAGAAAATGAAATGTTAAAACGAATCTTATCTGACTTTTGTAAGTTTTTAAATCAATTTAATAATGTTAATTTTATATTTTTTCATTGATAAACATCATTTCCATTTTTTTTTTTTCTGATTATAGAAATTATTAAATGCATTACATTTAGTTGTCTATAGACGCTTGCATGGATTCGTTTATTAATTAGATTTTTTTTCATATTTGATCAAAATATATAGACATTATAAATAATGATACCTTACGGTGAGTATCTAAAATGTATTTATCGATGTCTTTTAAGTTATTGGTGACAACCAAGTATCTTATGGTGAATACTATTGGTACTTATAAGTTTCCCTCTCGATTGTCGGTATCAATAATTTTGTATTTTGACTTATGTTTATTTTGAAATGTTTTTGGCCGCGGAATCTATGTAATTGATCTATACCCAACATTTTTAAACAAATCTGTGCGAACGTATTTAAATGTTAAAATTAAGTCGGGTGTGAATGGCTATATAGTTTGTAAAGTTATATTAAGGGAGGGTAATCCTAGGTTATTCATTTCGTAGTTGAATTGGTTCAATGGATTGGATATATTTGTGTAATTAGTAGATGTAGTATGAGGTCCGCTATGGGCAGGATTATAGATATACGCCACACACCCTCTGTTTGCCTATGGATGGGTTTGTAAGTCGGCAGAAGACAGTCTCTTTCCTATGGAGTTTTTTGTTTATTGATCTACTTGCCAACAGATGTCACATTCCTGTTGGTGGAGAATCAATCTCTTCTCTATTTCTACTTATTGTTCAGATGTACATTCCTGACAATATAGTATTTTGTGTTGTCGTATCATTCTACATTGAATACATGAATGTATCAGATGGATTGGCGCCAGTTGATTGCGAAATTTGTTGCCTAAGGTTAAATCAGGGAAGAATACTTTCTTTTCAAATGCAGACCTATGTAGTCCATTCATACTCGACCCTCTAAATAAAATATTAAACATTATAGCAAGCTATTTTAAATGTAAAATTAAAAATTAAGATAAAAATCTAAATGTTAAACTTATTCCTCGAATTTAGAATGATTTTATATGGCGTAAAAAATATTTTTCTGTGTAATTTCTGGCAGGGCTTTATTATTTTATTCTTTTATATTTAAGATATAAAATTTATAGATTTTATCTCTCGCTCCCTGAGCTAGGACAATGGGCTAACGATCTAAATACTAAATAAAGGGAATCCTAACACGTATCTGCCTACTTTATAAATTTTTCTAGGCTCAAATGCCTAGATGGCGCCCTTGGTAGTGCGGTGCGATGCGATCTCCCACTTCGTTTGAATCGTTATAATATATATATATATATAACCTAGCTCAGAATAATAATAGCAATAATAATAAATTGACTCATTAGACTGTGTTCTTATACCAAGGGGTCCAGACTGCCTTAAAGTCAAATAAGTATCAAAAACATACTTGACTGCATAGAAATAGCATTGAATTCTAACCCTTTAAGAATCACAATAATATCTCTATGACTAATTATAATAATCCTATTTAAATAAAGCTAAAATAATATCCCAACCAAATATTTAAGAATAATAATATTAAAATTTATTATAAGAATAAATTTATATTCTAATTTTAATTTGAAGTAAATCTCGATCTAAATCTTTATTGTATTTTAATCTTTATCTCAGGGATATCATAAGACAGAGGAAATAAAGCATAGGATATTAAATAACATAGGGCAATTTTATGGAAATCCAATAATCCAGACAAAATTTAGAAAAATGTGAAATAGTAATAATATCAAACAAACTATAACCACTTTGCTCTGCAATATGATGATAACTAAACTGTAAAAATAGTTACTTTAGGTCTTATAATAATAAATTGTCCATTCACTTTACTACTGTTACACAATGCTTTATTTGCCACCCTTTTTTACAGTTTACTGTTTTTATTGCCCCAGCAATCTTCTTCAGAACTTTATATTTAGTATAATATGGTATACATTTGGCAATGCAATAAGAAAGAGTAGTTATACTTCTTGGAGAAGATAAAGGAATATTTTAGGTTTTGGATTAATTTAAGGAAAATCTCTAAGAATTTAAGAAATCTAATAAAATATAATTTGAATTATTAAAATACTCAGAAATAATCTCTTATGATGATAATACTAATCTTTAATAGTACAAATATAATCTTATAATGCAAATATTTAAATAAAGTTTATTATTTCTTGAATAAAGTAATTGGCATATACATATCCAAATATAGCTCTGCTTACACACTTTAAAATAATAGTAAGTTCTACATGTGAATACAAATTAAGTCCCTCATAATAGTTTGAAACAAGTAACAAAATTTTATTTAAGTGAACAGATGTGACATTTGAAGATGATAACTCTTATGCATGATTAATTAAATTTGGATTTATTCAATAGTTTTTCTAAATCTACAATAATTTATGAACCAATTCTCATATACTTCTTGACAAAAATAATCATTTTCATAAGTGTAACACACATATTAAATAGAATGATGTGTTATAAATGTGCAAAAAATTAAATACTGAATCCAATCAGTGTCTGTAATGAATGATAAATAGAAATACGGAAACATAAATAAAGTCAAACTACACAATTTTAAATTCTACAAAAAAAAATAAATTTATTTACAAAAACAATATTTAGAATTTACAAATCAATATTTACGTTTTATTGTACAACACACAAAATACAAGTAATTTTCAATTAACGTGACTATTTACAGATTCCAATAAAATAATTTTATAGTTACAAATTTTCAAATACAATAAACAAGATATCAGTTTGGTAATACATCCATCTATCCAAAATGAATTTGCTTAACCTTTTTAATAAAACTATAATTATTTCTTAATAATACTATATTTCACAGTGGGCAAATATTTGAATTACAGCTGGTATAATTTAAATTATATATCTTCCCTTTTTACATTAAATAAAGTGAAACAATATAAAATATTGCTATACCTTTTGGTGATTTTATAAATTACTATTCACCTAAATGAAAATCAGGTTTTACTTTTTCCATAATAGTTTTATGGTTACTTTATTGAGTTAACCAGAAAATAAACATATATGTTATTTGACTACTAATTACTTAGCAATAATTAAACTTTTTAAAATATAAATTTTAAAATATTTCATATATATAAAACAAACAAGAATTTTGAACTAAAAAATAATCCAAGTCATATCTCACATTAACATACAGGTTTGAAATTGCCATATAAGAATTACTCCTATTATAATCCTTTTTCCTATTTTTAAAACGGGCAAAATTCTCCATACAGTAGGGTCACTCAGTGCAAGCTAGAATAATCAATGAATGCCAGAAGGCTTGTGCATAAAATCTCTAACTAGTGCCTACTCATCCAATGTTCTTAGACTAGTTTCTGTCTTGTTGCCTTCATCAGTTAGAAGCCTTGTATCTGAGAGCACTGCTCCTAGATCTTAGGATTGAGTGCAACCCTCCAGCAACCTTTTATCTCTACTTAACTACAAAACTACGAGAATAAAATTGAAAACACAATATTTTCAATCTAAAGTCAATGACATATAATCATATAGGTCTGAACTCAGTTCAGTATCCATATATTTTGGTGTCTTTGGTTCTTTAATAACCATAGCCACAACTATCCTATTAGGACTGGTATTAAACCACTAAACATCACATGATTATCATTTCTTATGCTTGCTCATAACTTATTAAAACAGGCAAAATTCTCGATATAGTAGTGCCACTCAGTGCATATTGTATGAGTAGGCACTAGATAGAGATTTTATGCACAAGCCTTCTGGCATCCATTATTCTGGCTTGCACTGAGTGGCATTGCTGTATGGAGAGTTTTGCCTGTTTTAATAACATTTATGAGCAAGCATAAGAAATGGTGGTCGTGATGTTTAGTGGTTTAATATCAGTTCTACCTAATAGGATAGTGGTAGCTATGGTTATGTAAGAACAAAAAACACCAAAATGTATAGGTACAGAACTGAGTTCAGACCTATATGACAATATAAGTTAAATGAGCTTAGATTGTAAATATTATTGTGTTTTTAATTTTATTCTCTTAGTTTTGCAGGTGGTATAATATGGGTTACTAATTAATTCAGTCTCTAATTAGTATATTTGAGATACTAGTCTTGAGAACTGGGTTATACAGATATGCAAATAGATGCTATCTATTTTAATTAAAGCACATTAAGTCAGTTAAAAACATTTACGTTTATGTATAGATTGTGATCATGTTGTTACAAAGTACCTATAGTACACTAACTGCTTGCTGCATGTTTTCTTATGAGTGCTGGTGGAGGTCACCCTCATGCTTCTAGTTTAGGTAAAGCAAACTATTTTAGAATGGGAACACAAGGGTCCAGATTGTTATAAGCTTATGCGATTCACTGAACTATAAATGTTTGATTCATAGCAAGTTATTCAGTCTTAGGGCACCGAGCATTTGATGCTGAAACCCATGAATAACAACCCATTTCCACCTTTGTTAATATTTTGATTTGTGCCATAGCATATGTCAGTAGACCTAACATAAACCAGTTTTCCCACCCTTATGTTAAATGGTTATTCAGTGCTCAGCTGAACCCTAATCTACATTATCATGCTAACCTGAAAATCTTTGGGGCTAATTATGTGCTCAACTCTTAACCTATTCTATATAAACAGATGCCACAGAAGCACTATGTTTAGTTATATAACTTTGGCCATATGTTCCATGTGATTTGGCAGACTGCAAACTGGCTAGGATTTGGCATATTAATGTAGGCATAAACATGATCACCGCAGATTATTGTATTAAAATATAATGAGAGATTATGTAATTACTGGTCTCATTAACTATGTGATGCCTGCGAGCATAATATCTCATCTACCAATTATATAAATATTGTGTGTTTTATTTATGATTATTTTATTTATTAAAGTATTATTTCAAATATAAATCATTTCAATTTTTATTGCTTGTAGTCAATTCATATTCAACTCCATATTAATTCGTGTGCATCATTATATATATATATGAATATTTCTTTAGTAGAATTAGTGATTAACTATTAATATATTATTAGTTCACTTAGCCATGCATGCACAGTGATATTAATTTATTCATTTACTCCTTGAGTCTGTTGCTTTCCCCTTTGCGACTGCTGGCCCATGATTAAATTAAATTCATGTGTAACTTAAGTTATGGAGTAAGGTAGAGCAAGTTGGTCAAATCCTGGATCTTCCATTTGGATTCGATCAGCTTTAGTGTGGATGCACAAATCTTACCGGTACAATATTTGGGCCTATATGTTGGTCACCAAAATGTTTATTAGTAAACAATGTACCAAGCTGAATACTGATAAGTGAAAATATATAAAAGTCCATGGAAGTATATGTCTTGAGTCTTTGTTCAGGTTGCTATTTCATATATTGATGTTGGTTATTACTGCTGAGGATATCATATTAAGTATTGATCAATATGGAAATGTATGCATCACTATATTGCTATCTAAGTTATATTGGGTGATAATTTTTGTGATATTTTATGTTAGAATACTGATGACTATTTAATTCTTCTAAATAGTATTTCAATCTAAGAATCAGTACAATATTTATTGTTCAATATTTTCTGGATTCATCTTTATATTGGGTCCCACAGTAGAATACATTGACTAGTATATCAATAATAAAACTACCATATTCTATAATCCAGTTCAAGGGAAATATTAATTATAATGATCATCAAAATATTAAAATGTAGACTCAGGTAATAAAGTAATGCCAAAAAATAACTGAATGGTTTATTTCCAAGTTCATATAAAGTTCAAGAACTTGAAATATGGTAATAAAAGTGGATCTTGAATTGAGAGTTCATTACTTGGATTATGGAAAACATGATTACAGTGATCACATCAAAATATTAAAATGCAGATATAGAACATTGAAGAAATAACAAGATTTTATTAAATGAAATATAAATTTAATAATGAAAGATAATGCTTGAACAATAATTTTAATTTATACACTTATTATCAAAAACATTAATTCAGATATATGTATGGAACTTAGAAGAGAGCTGGATTTATGTCTTTAAAGCTATAAGTGTAAAACACAGACTTTCACATATTGGCTGGATTTATGTCTTTAAAGCTATAAGTGTAAAACACAGACTTTCACATATTCTAAAGTAAAATAAATTGAACAATTCAATAGCAAATTTATAATTCTAATTTGAATAAATCATTTTTTTTTTACTTTTCGAAGAATCATCTATCTATAAATCTGATTTTTAAAAATGCAGTTTCTTAAAGATTTTGTTACATTAAAAGTTACAATAACAAATAAGATTAAAATTCAAGTTCTTATTTCTGATATATTTTAATAATTTCCTGTTGGTAATAACAGTAAACATAAGACTTCTTAATTTTATATAGATATGTTTCCTATGATATATTTACAGTCAGTAATATAATGAAAAAGTTAATTTTGAAGCAACTTACACTAAACTCTGTAGATAGCACTTCTAAACAGATGTTGTGAAGCTTCATGAAATAGTCATCACTGCATATAATCAATTGGCAAAATTTGGAAGTTAATTGATATTGAATCTTTCACGATCACTTCTACAAATCACTGCCCTGCCACCAAGACATATGATCTGAAGTTAATTTTTCATAGAACCAAGCTTCAGTTCAAATATAGCAATATACTATAATTAAAAAAGATTATTCTTTGTTTTCAGATGAAATGTGGAAAGAAAATTTATATTACAAGCTAACTTAAGATTTTTTTAAGACAGCCAATACATAACCCAGCTACTCACCCAATTACTGATCATAAATCTATTATTAGTTTGATGGCAAAAATCACATTAATCTAGGACAGTTAGATAAATAAAGTGTTAACAACTCTAAAAATTGAAAACACAGTTGTAATATGATATAGAATTCACATTTTATTCAACACATATCATACATCTATAGAAACCAGGATCATTATTTTAAGTACTTCCCTTTTTGTGTTATTATTTTTTCCTGCTCTTAATTGGCCATTTATATTAAAATAGTAATCAATTGCATTATCTACCATTTATTAATCTAGAAAAGTTAGATGAATATCAAAGTGCTAATTCTAAAAATTGAAAACACAATTGCAATATGAGTTTTGTTTGAGAGGTCATACATTTATAAAAACCAGACCCATTGTTTTAAGTGTTTTACTTTTGTCTTGGTCTTTTCCTGCTCTAAATTAACTCTTTATATTAAAATAGTACTTTGACTATTTGTGCTGTCTCTCTCCCAACTCTATTAATTTATTCCAAATGAAAAACAACCATATATTTAAGATCAGATAAAATTGCATTTTCAGCTAAGAGTAGCTAGATATCTAATTTATATTAGAATGGCTTATTTACTTAGTAATGAATTAGCTACAGGACCCTCTCTATGTTTAAATTTCAGATGATAGCAGACCAAAGAAAGATATAGATAATAAATAAAAGATGGAAGATTTTACCTATATTAATGCAAAATATTAAGAATATCTTTATTTCAAAAATTGTCTCTAATTAAGGCAATATTGCCTTTAAAAAAGACCAATTTTTTATGCGTTGTTTTTCTAGAAGGCGGTTTTTGATACAAAATTACTGTTACGTTTAAGACTAATGAATTCAGTCTTTAAAAAAAAACATCTTTTCATCATACATATCTTAATGCATTAAACTTTTATTTCGGTTATGGTTGTGTGTGTGAACACATTATTTGGATTCATTTCTGTATACATTTGCCTGTTGATAATAACATTATGCCAATATTTTGATCATCATCTGAATAAGAGACCATTCAGAGATGCTGCAGAAATGCCCAAAAATCAATATATTTTTTTTTTTTCAAATTATTAATTTCAAAATAATTATATCATCTCTCATTATAAAAATAAAAATTATTAAAAATTAACTAATTTTAAAATTAATAAAAATCTTAAATACTAATATATTTTATTTAAAACAAATTACAAAAAAAATTATAAAACCACCCATTAAAAAAAACAAACTTAAAACTAAAAAAATCACACCTTCCATTAATATAAAAAAATTTAAATTATTAATCAATATAATATTATTAAAAATTAGAAGGAGAAGGATTAAATTAACCCTTATTAAAAAGAAAAAAAACATCTTTCTATTAGACCAATTAAACTAAAAACCTCCAATGAATAAAAAAACAACCTAAATGATACAATCTTAACAATTCCTCTCAAAATAAATAACTTTAAACCTAAAATTTATAATAATAACATTAAATTAAATTTTCCATATTTAAATGATTCATATTATCCTATCTACCAACTTAATTTATTAATAATTTATTTGATTATTTTTTATTTATTTATTTAAAATCATTTCCATTTATTTATTTACTTTTTTTCTTTAATTTTATTATATTTCTTTTTCCTATTAAATTATATAAATTTAAACTTAATTAATCTGATAGATTAAATTATATTAGGAGAGAATCTTACTATTTTTTTATTAAATTCAATGATTAATATTGTGATTATAGATAATATTGATTCCAAATCCTATCCACTTCCTTCCAAGAATTATATATCCCATTCCTTTCTATATTTTTTTTATTCTCTTCTTAATATTAATATTCCTATCTCATAAGAAATTTCTTCTAACCTTTCATTTATTATATATCATATATCGATAATTGATCAGTTTGACTACAATTTTATCTAATTAAATAGATAGAATTTTTTTTCAACAAATTTATCTTCTATTCATTCCCCAAATAAAAATCATTAATTAATGTTTATAGACTCATGATTTTTATTTAACTATATTTTTTTCATTTTGATCAAATATATAGACATTCAAAAATGATACCTTACTGAGTATCTAAAATGTATTTATTCAGTCTTTAATCATTTACAACAATATCTATGTGAATACTATGTTATTATAATTTCCCCTTTCATATCAATATTTTATATTTTGATCTTATTTTATTAAATGTTTTTACCAATCTATAACCGATCTTACACTATTAACAACTTTTTAATCCCATCTTCACTAATTAAAATGTAAAATTAGAATATAATATAATTAAATTAATAAACAAATCAAATAAAATAATTAAAAAATAAAACAATACTAAATAATTTAAATCTTATATATATTCAAAAAAATGTTTTACTAATTCTCAGCTTATTTTATTTATTTTTTAATGTTGAATCTATTGAAAGATGATTTATTAAATCTCTCACTCCCACTGACACACCACCAAATTTTATTTTTTTTCTCATCCCCTAATTGTCACTCTCCCATATATAATTCAAATTCTATTACTCAATAGTAATAATTAGAGCTATACATATCTCAGCACTAATTATATTATTGTTATGCACCCTAATAACAATACAATCTATTTTCATTCCTACATGCAGATCATAAGCTTATATAATTAGGAAATTTAAACAATGATAATAAATGAAATGATTTTGCATCAGACTTCCATGGACTTAATATTTATCCTAATATAATTGTCTAAATCTAATCCATTTAAGACTATAATATGCAGATAGAAGTTGGATACATTTTTAGTCTGCTATGTCGAATGCACTGATATTGCTTCAATTATATATGTATACAGTATTTTAGACATATAAAATTGGATTATACATTTTATTAAATATAAGGAGATATAAAGTTTTAAAGTATACTGTCTTTTTTTCTTTAATTCATGAGTTTGGTATTAGCAGCACCAATTTTTTTTTCTAAATTTTCCTTTGGTTCATACACTTGTCAACCCTTCTCTCTCCTCATTATCTCCTTCCAGATTCTTTCATACTACTAGACTGCCCATTATCAGATTTTTAATAGTATGGATGGCTGAAAACTTGGAGAGTGAAGTAAATTGAAGCTTGTCCATTAAAGTTTGAACATTTGCTATCTTAATATAAACTGTGCACTGGTTATATATTTGTGTGGGAGATTATGATCTGGACCAACTGATGAATGCTAGTTTAGCATGAAATATGGAAATATAGATCATGTGTATCGGTTATATGAGATAGAGATGATAGCTGAAGGGGGTTTAAAAATCTGTGTTCAAACCCCCTATATAATCGTCTCAATTCCAAGTATATATATATAAATTATACTTGTATTCGAATATTATAGAATAAGTTGTAAAAAATATGACGAAGAAGTTATTGGATTATTTTAAGATTTGAATAAAAAAAAGCGAGTCATTCTCTACATTTTGGATAAAACCATATTTATGCTCATTTTCCCATTCGCAACACCCGCCCCGACGCCCCCCCCCCCCCCCCCCCCCCCCCCACCTACCTCCCTGCGCGGCGGCGGCACCCCTCCGCCAACACTCTCCTTCAAAAGGAATTGTTTTAAATTGTTAACTGGTTCACTTTAGTCTCTTCTGTTACTGTGAAAATATACGCAGTATTAGTAAGACGCCCTTAAGTCATTTAAATTTTTTTAGAAATTAGCTAATTACAGAAAACATTTTACACAATTTATCGTTATTATTTGTAATTATGCAAAAAAAAAAAAAATTATTGCATACACACTTTTTTGTTATTTCTATAATTTTAATGAAAATAAAGAATAATTAAAATATTAAACCGTAGATAAAGTTACAATAGGAGATAGAAGATTAGACATTTACTTGAAGAAAACTTGCAGCGCAGATTTATTCAAGTTTTTATAATCCAGAATAATCCCTGAAATAAATAATCATAAATAATAAACAAATATTACAATAATATTAATTTTTTAAAAAGTATAAAAATTAAAAATATATAATTCAAAATTTATGATTTGAAGTAATTCGATAACTAGAATTATTATCTCTTTTCTGTATAATTTCTAATGTTAAATACATAAATGTTAAGACATTTTAGCCAGAGGTAGACATGTTTATACATTTTAGCTTTTATTTTATGCTAAGCATGCTTTCAATACATAGTTAAATGTCCTAACATTTATTTATATATTTAACAGTATAATGATTTGTAATATTTTTATTAATTAAGATAGCAAAATATGTAATGTTTACATAAGAATAAATTTGGGTTGTTTGATTTGGGTGTGTGTATATATATATATAATTAAACTATATATAATCAAAGTATGTGTATATATAATTGAACTATAAATAATCAGGATAAAATCAAAACTTGAAGCAATGTGGAATAAATGAAAAAAAAAAATTCTTTTTAATAATTTATAAAAGTTAGATTTAAAATTATACATTGAATAAAAATAATCATATGTTCCCATTATGGGATGTTTTTTTTTTTTTTACACACACAAATAAAAAGCAAATATATATATATATATATAAATAGGTTCTGCAACTAATATATTATTTTGACAGAAAATTTTCTAATATTATTTTAATGAAAACAAAAAGCTTTCTGCAAATATATTATCGTCTTCAATTCACAAGAGTATGTGCACAATTAATAATTAATACGTGTTAAAAATGTTAAATCACTTTTTTGATGTTTCAAAGGCCTAGCTTAGGAATTTTAAATTTTAATGCTGTATTATTAATTGTTCCTATAGACTTGTGGAATATAATTTTACATTTCACTAGTTTAATTATTTTGTTGTTGTATATCTATGTTAATATATATATTGACATCTACATATTTTTTGAAGAATAATTTATGCTATATTTATATTTAAATGAAATGTGATAATTATATATCAATATAATTACAGAGTTTAAATTAAAAGTAATGACATTGTTTCCTTGCATATTCTATTCCTTATTAGTTATCATTACAATATATATAATGTAATGAGCCGGTCATTGCCACAAGAAAAGGGGGAATGCACATAACTATGGTTGGATTTGGGAACTTTGGATAGGATGCTGGTGATGTTGTGACAAAATGCTTAGTCTATGATCATGTCTATCTTCAATGGGATAGCTCAATGTTTACTCATTAAATCTAGATGCAATTTGGACTAGTTTGTGCACATCTCACCCCTCTTTCTGGCTCCATTACACCTTAGTTTTCAAACTCAGAAAGAATTTGCACTCATCTCTCTTCAGGCATGGGCTTACTCAGTTTAACAATTACTGCACCTCTATATAAGTGAGGATCAATTAATACACTCTCCCAGAATATTCTGAATATCAGTATACATATAAAGAGAAATGTGTGGATATTAATGTTTAGTATATATATATATATATTATAATGGTCCAGATTGATAGGAGACTTAATGTATCTACACTGCAGGGCGCCACTAGGCATTTGAACCTAGAAAATTTATAAAGTAGGCAGATACGTAAGTCAAAAAAAAATTTTTTTTTTATTTTATATATTTTGATTCCGGTCGTTAGCCCATTGTCACTAGCTCAGTGGAATAGCAAAGATTTATATTTTATAATAAATTCTTATCTAAGAACATATAAAAAAGAATAAAATAAGCCACTGCCAGTAATTATACACACAAACATTTATTTACGCACATATATATAAAATTTAGCATTATTATTTTAGTATGTTTACTTTAGCATTTAACTACATTTTTAAATTTTATTTTAGATTGTAATTTACATTTTAAATTTTATAAGTTTGCACAGATGTATTTATAAAAGTTTGTTTTATAATGTTGAGTATAGATTGGCTGCATAGATTCCACGATTAAAAACATTTCAAAATAAACATAACCGATAAAAATACAAAGTCATTGATAATGTCAATTGCAGAGGGAATACAAGAAACCCAATAGCATTCATCATAAGATGCCGCATTAACATCGATGACTTATATATTCTAACCGAATATGAAAACCACAACATAATTAACCGCTAACGAATCCATGCAACGTCCATCTCCCAACTTAAATTTAATGCATTTAGAGTGTCGAGTATGAATAGACTACATAGATTTGCATTTGAAATGAAAATATTCTATCCTTATTTAACCTTAGGCCAAAAGTTCGCAGTTAAACCAATGTCAATCCATCTGATATATCGATGCATTCAAAGTAACACGGATACAGCAGCACAAAATAGGTTAAGAAAAGAAATTGCCTCTTGTCAGATAGGAATACTACATCTATCTGATGAGAAGAGCAATAAAAAAACTCCATAGGAAAGGACTGGGGTCATTTTGCCAACTTACGATCACATTCCATAGGCAAAAAGAAAGTGTGCGGCATATAAAGCGATTCTGCCCATAGTGAATCTTGTACTACATCTACTAATTACACCAATATATCCAATCCATTGACCCAATTTAACTATGAAACAAATAACCTAAGATTACCCTCCCCTAATATAACTTTACAAATCTATATAGCCATTCACGCCCGACTTAAGTTTAACATTTATATAATTTAATTTAACTAAAAACAGAAATCATAATAAAAACTTAAAAGAACAAAAAAAAAAAAATGGAAATGATTTTACAAAAGAAATACATCAAATTAAAATTACTTATTAATAAATAAAGTTGGTCAGATAGGATTCTATTGCAATTATTTTAAATACGGAAAGTTTTTAATTTAATGTTCATGAATTATCTAAAGTTCTTATGGTTTTAAAAGGTCCATAATTTGTAGTTGTTTGTAATTT